>VDFB02364259.1:0-24049 GCA_007258455.2 Sequoia sempervirens
ATGGTAGAAGTTCGACATTGATGCTGAAGATGATCCAATCTCGCCAAACAACGTTCTTCCCCTTAGGAAGAAACAAAACTAAGATGATATGCATGATATCTTCCCATTCCTGAAAGGAAGATGTAGGAAGAAGAATGATATGTTGTGATGTCTCTAAAGTATGCTCAAGTGTCTCCATGTTGATGCCGAAAGCTGACACACTCCAAACAGGCGTTCTAGGCCACACAACTGAAGATGTCAATTCAGAATCTCTTAGAGATGAATGTAGAACACACTTCAAAGACAAAGATACCTCCTCTAAAGACAAAGAAGCCTCCTTCAAATGCTGTCCAAAAGTATCCACACGTCAAATTGCAAAGAATGATCATGTAGAGAATGAACAAGAGGGTCAGAGTATTCCCTCACAACAACTGAAGAAGAATTGTCTCCATCAAAGAGAACATGTATGCAATCAATGGTGTCTTCCAAATCTGAAATGTGAGACTCAACAAACAACCCACCGATGTATGTCAAGTATGCATCCCAAGTAGATGTAGCTGGAAGACGATGTAGATCCTGCTGCACTGAAACACAAGAGGCCATATCTGTAGCAACACAAGCATCATCAAATGCAACAAAAGATGGAGGAGATGGAATGCAAGGCTCAAGAATGGTATCCATCGTGAGAACACCCAAGTTCAAGTAGCCAAAAGTCTCCTCAAAGTCACAGTCCACACTAGAAGTGTGATCAACAACTGAAGGAACAAGGTCATCATTAGAAGCAAAATCTGTAAAGGTGTACAACCGAGATGAATGATCAACCATCCCAGTAGCAAGAATCTCTTTACTCTGCAATTCTCTAATGATAATTGAATCAGGAGTGAATTCCACAGTCCTCCCATCTCCACCATGTGTACTCTGATAGTTGGAAAACATATAGTTTGAAAAATGAGGTACAAACAAAATATCATTGAAAGTGTCATCCCCAATATCAATAGATCCCTTCCTAATTACACTCATATATGTATTGTTTCCCATCAAAATAGGAGACATAGTACAAGGCTCAAAAGAAGAGAATATAGACTGTGAAGATGTCATATGATGAGATGCTCCTGAATCTAGAAGCCATCTCCCTGATCCAAGACCTATAGAAGCACAAAGAGCTTTCCCCTTATTACCTGATGTAGTAACCAAACCAACATGACCTTTGTCCTTATCAGATTGTTTTGAAGAGGAAGAAGTTGACTCAAACATTCTGGAAGGTAGATCAATATGATTCTTCTTAAGAAGATGTTTCAATTCATCAATATCCTTCTTATAACAAGAATGTTCATCATGTCGAAGCTTCTTGCAATATGTACAAGTAGGCTTCTCCTTCTTAGATGATTTCTTTGTGGAAGAGGATTTATTTTTTGGTTGATCTAAATGTGGATTATTCTTTGATTTCCTTTGTTTCTTATCAGTATGTTTTGATTCTTTCATTTGAGTAGCGAACAATGCTTGAGATTTAGATGACTTAATGAGACCCATCGATATAAGCTTTTGTTGTTCATGTGTTAACATCTCAAAAAATGATGCAAATGAAGGTGTAGTATATGCAAAACCTATAGTCAACCTATGAGTATGAAAGCTAGAAACAAAAGTAGCATAATCAGGACCAGGTTTGTTCAATGTATTGTAGACCAACTAAATGTCCTTATTAAGTCCACATGCTTTACATTGCTCTCTTAGATCATTAACCTTAGTGATGTAATCCTGGATGTTGTCAAAGTTCTTATGATCAAGGTTCATCAATTCATTATCAATTTGATAGCCTCTTACTTCATTTATAGTACCATACAGTGTTTTCAATTTGTTCCAAACTTCATGAGAATTTGAAACAATAAATCTTGAGAAACTACTTTACGAAGACATCCAAGATCTTTGTTATGTTCAATCATCCATTTTATCTTTTTATCTGCATCTATAGGTTTAGGTACCTTATTTTCAACATATAGAGAGTGATCTTCATTCATTAGAACACTCCATGTATTTTGATGCCATCCATGTTGAATAGTTATATGATGTTAGCAAAGGAACCTTAGAATGATCCATGGAAAAAGAAAAGCACAAGCAAACAAATCAAAAGAATGCACCAAGAGACCACGCTCCTCCCCCCCCCAATCACTCAACCAAGAATTCCCCCCAACAATATATGATTTGGGACTTTATATTTAGTGCATTTACAAATGCCACTTGCCAAAAGCAACGAAGTAGACTTGGTCTTAGTGCATATAGATGCCAAAATTGGCCCCAAGCTCAAAGTAAAATTTTTACCTAGAATGAGATCAATTTGATCACACCCCTGAAAAATATATGAAAAGTTATGCATTTTCAAAAAATATTGCACCCAAAATGTTATTGTAGGAGTGAGAACGGAGCCCCGAAATTTCCCAAAACGAAAACGACTCAGCAACACCTGTGAGAATCTACAATTGTTGGAAAAACCAGGTAGCCTAATAAAAAACCAACTGCACCATTGTGAAGAGCACAAAATTCTACCCCAAATCAAAAAAATTGCTTGCAAAAAAGAGCCCGCACGAGATATGGCTGTTTGAAGTTGGACTACCAAAATGAAAACTCCAACCGTGAGGGGGGCAAAAATTCTTTAAGTCGTTGACGTTAGCATTCAGTGAGTATAAAATTGACGGTCTATTGACCGTCACATTGGAATATTCTCCACAAACAAAATATGCTTTCTAATAGAATATTCTAATGCCACCGGTGACGGAATATTCAAAGAATATTCTCTTGCCGAATTTCTTTGGCAATATAATATTTTCTTTTGGCAACAAAATATTCACCTGTAATGCGGGCGGGTAGTGTGGGGGCTGCAGGTTTGTGTGGACTTGTGGCCTCTTGCCACGTGGCGTACGCGCATAGTTCGGGGACTTCCGTACCTTGCTGCACAGGATTGCTCACATAGTAGGTATGTAGAAAGTATATTTTTTTCAATTTTTAAATTAAAAAATTTCTGAAATATTATTTCTAAAACCATTGGATCCTATTGATTTGTATGAGATAGATCCTTATAGTGATTGGACAAGGCAGGATGAGTAGCCTCCATTGTTTACTACGGATGAGATTCTTGATTTCGAGAGACAAGAAATGGAGGATGTGGGTGCAACAGGAGATGTAGGGTTGGAGGACATTCATGAGGATGAGGAGTCATTGCCAAAGCTAGATACTTCCAGGATGGTGGTCGAGCCTCAGCCATAGCCTTCCATGCCAATCTAGGAGCCACCGCGTACTTGTAGGACTAGAGCATCTACCTCTTCCCTAGCTTTGACTAAATTAGGGAAGAGGAAGGTGTAAAATGTTGTATTTAGTATTTACTTCTAGTTTTACTATTTTCATTTTCAACTATCTATTGCAATTTGTATCAAACTATTAGGCTTTCAGCCATTAGGATTCCGCATGAGAATGTGATTTTGTAATCAATTTGCATTAAAGTCAATCAAATTTAATAGAAAACACTTTTGCACTCATTTATGGACTCATTCGATTCATCTTGTCATTGGATTCATCTTGGCATTAAAGTTTTTTGTTGAGTTTTCTCCAAGTTTTTGCTAACTTGTCAATTTTGGGCTTGGCAAGTTTTTGCCGAGTCCGAGTTTTCCAACTATGGGTGCGATTATCGTTGCTTATTGGGCAAAGTAGGGTTATTTTCAACGATAACAATCACAATGACAAATTTGTTTACCAACACCTCTCAAAAGTGCATTCTTGATTGCAGCCTTCACAAATTTCTCTGTTAAGAATCCCTTTCCTTCATTGTGAAGAATGTACTCAAGAACTTTGTTCCATGATGCTACGAACAATT
This sequence comes from Sequoia sempervirens, assembly GCA_007258455.2. Taxonomy (NCBI): domain Eukaryota; kingdom Viridiplantae; phylum Streptophyta; class Pinopsida; order Cupressales; family Cupressaceae; genus Sequoia; species Sequoia sempervirens. The sequence goes on from VDFB02364259.1 coordinate 3,842, forward strand.
AGAAAAGAATAACAAAGATGACAAGACAAAGCAGACTGGGAAGTTTCGAAACATGAATTGCTCTTTGAGAAAACAACAGATATTAACTTAAAACTTGACACAATAAGGAAATTTCATATGGGTACAATAAATAGTATAAAATGTAAATGTCAACCTATAAAGTACAAGTTTAATGTAACACATTAGGAATGAATACCCCCAGGCATATCCCTAGATGTTAATGAAAATCTGCTTATTGCTTAAAGAGAAACTTGCCTTTTTTGATAAAGAAAAGCTCAATATATTAGAAAAGAGATAAAATACAAAAACCCTGTCTAAGCATATGCTTGGTGGGGGGAGTGAGAATTACAACCACCTAGCTGAAGGTGCCATCCAAGCTAAAATCTATTGGAATCAAAGATACATATCCAAATAAGCAAAATAGGATTTCACAATTAGTTTGAGAGTAGCATAGGCCAATAACTGATTAAAAACTAAGGTAGACTGAAAAAGAAGCAAGAACAACCACAAATCCTCGGCTGTTGTTGCTGACCATGTTGCGAATTCAAAAAAATCAAGCAGAATGAGGAAAAAATTGCAGGGCAGAGGGTATATATAGAAAAAAGAAAAGAAAATATTGCTAAGATCTTGCAATAAATTGAGAATTTCTTGGGAATACACCACAATAAATAAGGGAATTTCTTGGTCAAAATCTCATTAACTGGTATTTCCAGAATATCACATTATTTTCATGAATTTACCATAAGCCTAGGCAGTAATCTATATAGCACAATAAATTAAACATATTTTCTTCTATGATATAAACTAAGATTTGCTGCTTCACTAGACAATGAATTTATTCGCAATATGGTTGATAAGTGCTTAAACTGTGTCCAATATTACTTTTCTTGTTATGGATAAAAAGATAATTACATATACTCTCCATGCTTCTTGACACAGGCGATTGGAGTTCAAGGAGATGTTCGAAAGAAAGAGGATGCTGCTCGTGTTGTTGAACAAACAGTAAATCATTTTGGAAGGCTTGATATTCTTGTAAATAATGCTGCTGGCAACTTTCTTGTGCCTGCAGAAGATTTGTCTCCAAATGGACTGCGAACAGGTGGTTGCCCATATTTTCTTTAGAAAGTTTATTCTGTGAAGCATTTTCCTCTAGGGACCTTAGTGAATGACAGGAATATAGTTAAAAATAATACTGAATCAGTAATTAAATGTCTCGATCTTGCTAGAAATTCCTTTTCTTTTTGTACCGACTACCACCTATATTTAGAAATCCATACACGGTGGACAACTTTTTGAGCTCTGGTTTTGTTAAAATGTGTTTGTCAGAAACTTGTCAAATTGTAAATCATTTCTTTATTTTCTTCTTTAAAGCTCCTTTCAGGCAAATCCTGTTTTATGATCCTGATGGCTTTGATTGCTTACCTCAGGGCTTGTTGGTAAATACATTTATTGTGATTTGCATCTGTTTAAGAATCACTATTGACTTTGAATTGATAACTGCAAGGCTTTTTGGGTTTTCCTTGAACCCAAAAACTTCTTACACTGGTTCAAGGAACAATACAGTTTAATGTATTGGGTTTTCCTTTGAACCAGTGTAAGATCACATACACACACACACACACACACACACACACAAACGCACACACACACACACATGCACACACACACACACACGCACACAAACACACACACACAGAGATATATATATACTCCCATACCCAAGGAAATTTTTTTTTTCCGTACTGGCATACTTGCATCCGTACCCGTATCTGAACCCGTACCCGAACCAGCAACTTAGGGAGAATCAATTACTATACTTGTGAAGTGATCATTAATTGAACTGTTATAAGTTACTATGTCAAAATTATGTTGTATTCTATTTATTGGCAATTATGAGCATCACTTTTCTTATAAATTTATAATTTTGAACATATATATATTCCCGTACCCGTACCCGTGGGGAAATTTTCTCCGTACCGACCTGTACCTGTACCCGTATCTGAACCGTACCCGAGTCGGCAACTTAGCTTAAAAGGTGCTAAAAAGTAAAGCATGTTTTTTTTAATAATCTTGAAGCCGGTAATTATTGCTTTTTATAGAGAAATGCAGCAGGCAGTACTCCAAGACTTACCTTAACAAGACAAGCCATGGTAATTAAATATCCCCAAAAAAATAAAAAATAAAAAAATTAAAGAGCCGCATACAAACTTAAAATGGCAGCAGTACCAACAATAATATATTAGTATTAATAACAACACTGCTAAAAAACGTTGTTTCAATGCACTTACTCATTGGCTATCATTGGACGAAAAAGTAAGTAGAAGGAGAAGCCACATTAATTATTTCTAAATTGACGTTATTGAAGCATCTTTTCAGGGATTTGGCTTCGATCCTGCTTGCTAGTTAAGTCTGTATTTCCTTGAAGTTGATGAGTAGGTCAGCAATCTCAGAAGGCCCAAGAAAACAGGTTTGGATGTCTACATGTGAGAATGATGGCCTTTCTACCACAATTTTTTCAGCTTCCTGAGTGTAATGGCACCATTTGATGAAAAATGCAAACAAAAAAAAGGTTTAGAAAAGAAAAATTGTCACCCAATTTGCTACGGGTCCACCTTGGGCTCTACAGAGCCCTACCTGTACCCACTGTAGTCTGAACTGTGTACCAGGACTAGGTATGAACCGGACTCAGATTTGGGGTTCTTTCGAGTGAACTGGTAACAAAGTATAATATATAAAATATATAGATTATTTGCACAAATTGTACAATTTAATACATATCACAACATGTATATTGTATTACTATTACCTAACCTGGCCATATCAGGGGAAACAGATCAGTCAACTTTGAACTTGAATCTGAGCCAACAACATAGACGTAAAGCAATGACATCTAGTTTGCTCCAAAGTATGAACTCTGGGTTCATAATTAGATGCAATAGATTTTCAACCATAAATTTCAATGTTGAATTCAGATTTTAAAGGATATTTAAATATTAGTGAAACTTGTAAATTTTCTGAAATTGATACCTACAAATAACATCTTTTGGGGTAATATTGTATAACACACAAAAAGTATTATTTTTCCATTTGCTGAAAGAGGGTCTGTTGTGTACCCTATAAAATTTGTATGTATGAATTTTTCTCTTCCACTCCGAGATATTTCAATGTTTATGTTGTAAAGAGATTACTTTTGCCTCTGCTTGAAGAGTTTCATTGTGTACTCAAAGACATTAATTTTTGTCTTTGGTCTAAGAGGGTTACTTTCCTATTTGGTCTAAGAGGGTTACTTTCCTATATTGGGAAGACATTGCTTTTGTCAATGCTATAAGAGGGCCATTGTGATCTTTTGGAGAGGTAATCCCTTGAAGAGTCTCTTGTATACAGTGTGGACATGCATCCACAAGCTATTTTACCATGAGTTGGCTGGAATTGTTAATTTAGTAAGTTAAATCTCAACAGGTGGTTGATGATGGCCTTCAAATCACACCTATTTGTCACAGTCTTGGTGATGGTCATGCTTCAAAATTTGTCATACTAATTATTTTATGGGGATCTACAAATGATAATGAGACACATCATAACTTTTCCTTTCTGGTCAAAGTATGCTATAGGTCTTGCATATCACTGCTTGCCACCTCAGTCCAAGTCAGCATCCCTTCCTTACAAATCTCTAACTCCACTTTTATGCATTCATCCAACCGAGTGGTCGTGGTAGGATTCTTAGTTGATTCATGTATTTGAGCAGTAGTTGTTGCTTGTACAACATGCCCTATTTTCTGCAAGGAAAATAAGAACCCTTTTCTCAAGGTCTTTAATTTTGCATTTCATGGCACTTGGTGGCAGATTATGCAACCACATTTGTTTCTTGAACTATTCATTCCATGACCCAAATCATGAATTGTGTTGTGAATGGTGTATCTTTGCATAATTTTAGTTGTGGAGGTGATTATAAGTTATGTGAAGATGCCTACATCTTCCTATTTGAATTTTGTTATGATTCGATGCATTCTAAGAATTAAAATATATCTGTTTCTCAGATTTCATGAACGTACCTTTCATGTCTTAGTTTTCAGTGTACGTGTATGAGCTTTATTGATTATTTTTGATTTGAGGATAAGAAATATTGATTATTGCAGAGCCTATGATGATTGATAAAAGAAGTATGATACTCTTTTCCTCTACATAGGACCTTATATTGTTGATTGAACTATTCCTCATATCAAATATCTTGCTGCATGATAGCTTTGTGTTAATATATCCTATCAACAATAGAAGAGGATAACAGTGTGGTGGGCTGTTTTAGTTGTTCACACTTGTTGAAGGAAAAGAGGTAGATTTGAAGGTTTTATTTGCCAAAATAAGGCATCACATTGCACACACCTGATATGAGGCACCCACAACTACCTATAAGGCAATAAATTCTGGTTTTGTGAGAATTTTGTGGTGGTGATAAGGATCCACAATAATACTCCTAGTTATGCATGTGCCAAGTTAACAAGCGATGAATGGGTAATCGAGTATTAAAGATGCCTATTTGGTTGTTGCTATTGGAAATTGTTACCAAGGAAGACAACAACTAACTCCTTACATAACTTGGCGTGTCATTTAATTAAAGGTCCTATACATATGAACTGAGGATGTGCCATAAGGGGACCTGTATGGAGAATGAACCATGAGGGGATCTAGTGTTCAATGAATCATGTTTTGCGTTTATCTTGTGTCGTGAGTTCATGCAATTTGGCAATGAGATTTGAAGTTTCAATTTAATTATCCTAGCCATCCATGCAGTGGAAAAACTTATTTCCTTCTAAGCTAGAGTATGTTCAAGACCAGTGAGAACTCTTTGTAAACTTGAAGAGTTGGAAACCAAATTTTTTTATCGTAGTTTTCTTGTTTTTCCCAGTTTCTCAATCATGAGCAATGTTATTCTCATTCTATTTCTGCAATTTAACTGAAGATGCAGTAAATTCTACTAAATCCTTAATGAAATATCTGTCTAATAGAAGGATGTGGAGATTTATGTGTTCAATCTGCTCATGAATTTGTTGATTGCATTCATTCCCTTCATAGTTGATTTACCTTAAATATCTGCACCATCTTATGTTCCTGGCTGTGTGTTTCTTGGTCAAGCAAGGCTGGTTTAGTGGGATTTCCCTTTTCAGCTGGATTGGCATAAAGCAGGTTCATTCCTCCATCCTTCATCTTTTGCACTTTTTTACCAAATCAGTGAGATTTAGGAGTGGATCTAGTGTTAGATCAGATCTGAATTTAATATTTCACTTGTGATCCATTTATAAAATATGTATCTTATGACCACAAGCTCATTTTGTTTCCAATGTAGATGCAAGATCTATAATGTTTTCATGATGAAATGTATTGGTAGTTTCCATTGGTGGCAAGGGAGGTGCAACGTATATTGGTGTTGGATGCCAGAATGATCTCAACCTTGTTCAAATAGAAGCTTCCTTTAGGGACATATTCTATAGGCTGAAGTGTCAGATGATATCCATTGATGGTGTTATACAGGAGAAGAATGAAGCCCTACAAATGGTTCATGAGGTAATGGAGGAGTTAGCTGAGCATACACAAAATTTCATGATCAACTAGCTCAACAGACACAACTCACTGCCAAAGAGCAAGCCGAATTGTCGGCTATAGAGGCCAAGATGACAGAGATGGAGAAGGCAACAAAGCAGAGAGTAATGGCCGTGGAGGTCAAACTAGCAAAGAAGGACAAAGAAATTGACCAAGCAAAACGCCAGTTGGTGGAGGCTGCGCAAATGGTGAAGGCAACAAGAGAATGAGAGATAATAGTTGAGCACCAGTTGAGGATGCGTATGGAGGAGGTTTGCAAGCTGCAGGAGTTACGCTTGTCGATGTCCACCCCGACATCGTCCATTCATTCAAGGACGTCCTCTCACCCTCAGTAATTGTAATTTGGGTTTTGGGTTGTCAGCTCCCAATTTTGTTGTCATTGTCTAGAAGACGACTTTCTTTTTGGGGGGGCTGATGTAGTTGGCAAGATAGAAATAAATAAATAAATAAATAATTGTGTTAACATGTAATTAAGTCTCTGACTATTGGTTGGTTGTACTTGGTAGTTGCCAACGGTTGGTGTCCTCAACCAATGTCGACTGGCTATATATTGTACAATGGACCTACTGTATGACATACAAGGTGACAATCGGGGACACTCCATTCTAGCTGATGTACAAACAAGAGGTGATAGTGCTAGTCGAGTACATGGTGTCGAGCGTGAGAATAGCCGTCGAGAATAGACTTGGTGATACAGAGAGTCTGAAGGAGCAGTTATTCTAGCTCAACAAACTTGATGAATGAAGAATTATGGCATAGTGGGCGATAGAGGCAATGCAAAAGAGAAGGTTCCTAGCACAAAAAACACCTCCGTCGGATGAACTTCCGATCGGGCCAGTTAATTTTGAAATATAATGATCGTATCGTGATCAAGCTAGGGAAGTTCAAAGTTAGGTGGTTGGACCCTTTAAAATCAGGGAGGTTTGTGAGAATGGAGTGATCAAATTGGAGAACTTAGACAGGACTTAGTTACCAAACTCCATTAATGGGTCGAAAATGAAACTGTACCAAGAGAAAAGAGAAACAATTGCCATCAATATGCTCTAATACACAACTATAGAAGATTGCAGGATAAGCGAAAACAAAACCACAGAGGAAGAAGATTGGGGAATAGGCGGAAGCTAGTTTGTACTAGAGGAATACTAGACTGCACCAGGAGGTGAAAGGCTAGTCAAGGAGAGACTTGTTAGAAAGAGAGTGGAAGGCATTGCAGTGCCCCGAGTTCACAAGCATCTGTCCAATGCTTTGTTTGGGATACCCGTCTTCTGGAAAAGGATAGGGGGACATTAGAAATTTCACGCAACATATGAAGGAGAACGTAGAGGGTACTTGTCTTATGAACTGGATGAAGAAGCACAGAAAAAGAAAGAGGAGAAAGTAGAGAGAGAAAGGAAAGAAAGAGCAACAGTACAGATCGAAAACAACGAAGATGAATGGGACAAAGACTGGAACGAGTACTCGGAAAATATTGGACCATGCTTGAAACCAATAATGATGTCAAAAGATATGTTTGTTGGTGCTTAGATAGGTGGGTATAACGATGACTTAGCAAAATTTTCCAAAGACAACAATTGTGAGCCCCCTACATTGGTGACCTCGTATAGATTGTGGCAGGTGATACCAAACCTAGTGGGCCCACCAATCGTAGATGGAGAAAACATCACCTAGTACCAACAATATGGCATATGCTATGTGGATGGAAGCTACAAATGTATGGGTGGATGGAAGCTACAAATGTATGGGTCTTGTGCCATTGGTAGACAAATTTTTTGATTTGCAATACTTAGGAACATGCTGTGAGGGGGAGTGTTATAAGAGATCGCAGTTTTCTTGTAAGTGGCGGTATGCATCCGAAGTTAAGATACGTGGTGATGGGAGAAAAATATAGAAGAGAAAAATTGATGGAGACAATACAAATTGTAAAAAGCAAAAAATTGTGGAGTCAAAAAATGAAAAAAATGAAAAAGTTAAAATAATGAAGTGGAAAGGTGGAAAAAATGAGAATTTAGAAAATAAAAAAAGTGTTAAATGGAGGAGAGAAAAAAATATTAAAAGAAATGAAAAAATTAAAAATTAAAAAAGGTTATAGTATTGAAGGAAAAAATTGAAGTGGAAAATATTAAAATAAAAAACAAGTCAAAAGAGGCTGTATGGCCAAAAGGAGATCATTATGCATGACAAAAGGTTAAGTGCAAAGCAAAGAAACAAAGGGAGTTCCTTAGGTGAGAAGCAACAATTTGTACACCATACAGAGGCAAGAAGGAAGTGCATGGGAGGATAAATCGAAGACCATATGACAAAGTTGGAAGTGTTTTGTACATCAATATTGTGGAGACATTGTACGACAGACTGTTTATTTCATTGTATGCTAGAAGGACACCGTACAACAACGACTAGGCAAGGACACTGTGGGACAGAGGCCAGGCAAGGGTATATGAAGAAAGATTAAGGTCACACGAGTACGCCTAAAAAATACCATACGAAGACTGAATGGACACAACGTACAACGATTCCAAACAACAAATTCCATAAAGGCCGTACGCGTACAAAATATTGAGGGAAGATCGTACGAGGAGTTTAACAGTGCATGGAAATACGTACGTGATACATACCACGTACGGTAAGTTGGAGCACGGGGAGAAAATGTCGTACGATTCGTTGGGACGAAGGCAATACAAAGGCAAAAGGAAGAGGCCCTACGAGAAGAGAACGTCGTATGCCAAGTCCTCGTCACTGGTCAACAAAGGATTCAAAGGGAAACCGTACGAGACCATACACAACAAATCATATATCGTATGCTTGTACGAGCAACAAGAAAAGGTGAACTCGAAGATTGTACGATAGAGGTAATTTATGAGAGACAAAGGAATTGCAAGGTACGATTCAACAAATACAAGGTGTTGCAAGATGAGTATTAGAGAGTGCATCAACCCAAATTTAGTTACCATAACAGTTTCGGGCAAACACATTTGTTACATAACTCGTGTCGATGAAATAATTATTATGAGAAGAATATGGTTGCCACCTGTAGCAGTAAAGGGAAAAGGCCACCACCATTCCGCCCTCGGAAAGCAATAGGAAAAATGGCTAAGGGTAGTGATGATGTGGTAACAATAGACAATATCACTTGGGAAAGTCTTAGCGACATGGAGTGTCATTCCTGGTGGTTGACGACGTAGGATGACCACATCCTAAAATGTGCATTGGAGAAGGCCCAAATAGACAAGGCAACACAGTTGCCGTTTTTTAATTCACGGGATTTTGAACCATACCTGAGGTAGATCATATAGTACGACAGGCATGGTCATAAGTCTGCCATCAACTATCGAGGGTGTCAGGTGACCATTTCATATGCATCGCCGAAGTTTACCAGGGTGTTCAGGATACCCTCTTAAGGGGCTTTAGTTGCCAAGGCCTCTGGAAAGATGTCACGACAAATGAAGGAGAACCTCTTGATGAGGGTGTGTAGATTTGACGTAGCAAAAGCGAGATAGTATCTGGAGCACCGACAACAAAGGGCTACGAAAGAAATTCCTTGACAATGCCAAATGGAAGTGCCTATTGGATTTGATTAAGTGTCGGTTGACTGGTGCGAGTAGGATGTCGAACATTGCAGTGTGGATGATTACCTTGATGACGGGTTTGTACTCAAGCAAGGTATACAATTGGGCGACCTTGCTCTCAGAACGGATTTGGGAGTTCTTGTGCTTAAGGCACAAATCCTGTTATATGACACAACACATCATAGGGCTGTTGTTGGATGCCATTTACACTCAGGTGCTGATAGACAATTAGCGAAGGTTGCAGCCAGTCAACCAATTGGATGTGGGATGGACAGTAATGGAGCCACGACTCGCCATACCGATATAGCTGATCGAACTACTGCTCATACCACCACCAGTTGCATCGACAACAATGGTCGTACCACCACTAGTTGCATCGACAATAGTGCTTGGATCACCACTAGTTGCAGTGGACGAGGGTGCGAAGAAGGATGTAGAGGTCAACGTGTGGTTGGGAGAGATGGGTGCATTGGTAGACACCCCTCCACCATCGCTAGAGCCACTCCGTGAGTCGATCGAGATGGAGGCCACTCACCCATCAGCTTCTTAGACAAAGCCACAACTAGAGTAGCCAGAACAACCAACCTCACGATCGGAGTAGCCAAGTTCACAACCAGTTCCACAATTAGCTCGACTCATCATGAGGCTAGCCCAACCACCTTCACGGCTAGCTTTGCAGCCAACCAAAGCCTCACGGCCAGTTGCACAGTCAGTGTGACCAGCTTCATGGCCAGCTTGACTATCCTCATGGCCATCTCGCACAATACCTCCACAACCAACTCAACGAGAGGCACATCCAACACAGCTAGAGGAGGAAGAGTCTAGTGAGGATGAGTCATAGGGGTTATTTCTGGAGATCTGCCAGCCAGACACTCACGATCCTCTTGGGACAGTCTAGAGGTACTTGAGTGAGCTATAGGGGATGGCACGGATAATGCACGAAGTAGGGGAGATATGGCAACAGTTATTCATCGGGATCGATCCTCTAGTGGCACAAGAGGTTGAGAGGATCTTGGCCTTTATGTAGCATGGGTGTGAGTGAATTTTTTCAGTGCTTCATTTTGCGTGGATGGCCAGGCATGGAGACGGAGGAGATGATGGCCGCCTGGCAGCCGACTTGACCTACTGCAGTTGGGAGGCATGGCTGAGTGTTCACAATACTCTATGGTATGGAGAAGAGTTACAGGGTTGTGTTCTTTTGTTGGAGACACCAGACACTTTCCATTGAGGAAGCCACTGAGGCGAGGGACAAAGCATTAGCATAGGATGAAAGTAGCAGGAGAGAGTTAGCGGATCAAATCCACAAGTCACAGGAGCAGCTGGCTCAAGTGACTACAATCGAGTAGATGAGTCATAGCTCTCGAGTAGGCAATGGTCGAGAAGGAGAGATTGTTGGCGGAGCAAGAGGCCCAGTTGGTCGAAAGAGACATAATCATAGTAGAGAGAGTCAACTGAGGGAGAAAGACAAGGAGGTAGAGGGAAGGAGCCAGGAGTTGGAGAGGACGAAGGAAAAACTCGTAGAGATAGTGCAGATGGTGAAGACAGCGAGAGAGAGGCAGCTTGCAGCGAATCAAAAACTTTAGCGCCTGTAGTAGTCGATGGCCATACCCCTACATCATCAGTACATCCAGGGGCGCCCTCTCACCCTCCTCATGGATGCTTTCCTTTTTGTACATCCCCATTTTGTTGTTTTGTCATCTGGAAGACGACATTCTTTTGTGGGGGGGATGATGTAGTCGGCCGAGAGTGATTACATTGTTTTATTCGGCCAATTTTAAAATAACTAAATAAACTTTAATGTATACAACAAATATTTTATATTACATGTTTCAGGAGTTAAGTCCCTGACCAGTTTTGATTAGTTGTAACAAGTGGTTCCCGACGGTTGGTGTTCTCAACCACCATCGACAACTATATATATGTCTTGTTTCATTGTAGTTGGGGACACGACATAGCACAGATGATTGTACATTGTATCTATTGCATTAATGAATGAAAGTAACATTGTTCTGTGCATCTAATGCGGTCATGTATATTGACTATGTATGTTTTGTAAGTTATTCTCGTTTACTCTAGTAATTCGTCAAGTCATTCCTGTGAGTAAACAAACATGACCTTTTTGTTAACAAACCTGTCCTTAAATCCTCCTTAATCGCTGCCTTCATTAAGTTTTTTTTCATAAAAATCATAGTTCGCAAACTCGGACTTGGAGAGTACTCAACAAAACTTGACAAAAACTCGGCAAAAACTCAACACCTTAGAAAACACTTAAATTTTTGAAAAATTATAAACTTTGTGCAAAATATAGCTATAGAATTAATCAAATGAGTTTGGTGGGGGTTTGGGTGAAACACCCCTAGCTGGGTGCAGAGGTTTTGGGGTAGTGAGGGTCTGGGGGCAACGCCCCTAACGGGCTCGAGGGGCAATGCCCCTTGTGGGGGTTTGGGGGCAACACCCCCAATGAGGTTCGTGGGGGTCTAGGGGCAACACGGACACCCCTAGCGAGGTTGAGGGGCAATGCCCCTTGTGGGGTCTGGGGGCGGCTTCCCTGATGCGCTCCAGCCACCAAGCCCAAATTAAGGCCTTTGAAACCACGCAAAAATTCATCCTGCACACCATTTTCGTCCCCCCAAATGGTGTGCAGAAACAATGCATTTTTGAGAGATTAAAGAGAAAAAAACGCGTCAAAACCGTGGTCTTGCCATGTTTTTTATTCCACATTTTCAGCCAGCGATTTTCAGGCAAAAAATCGGCGAGTTTTTGGAGTTTTATCGGCGAGATTTCAGACCCTAGGGTTCGCAAGTAAACCCGCAAGTAAACCCGCAAGTTACTCGTTGGGTTTTTTTTTCCCGCGAGTACTCGCCAAGTATATAAACCATGATAAAAATAATCGCTGCCCTTCAAATTCTTTTCGCATCATTTTTTTAATGAATCACTACCTCTTCAATAGGAGACTCCACTTATTAACAAATGATCGCATCTTTTTAACCTACCTTTATTAAACTCCAATTGCTCACTTTTGTCTTATATGGCTTTTGGCTTATATGACTTCGTCTTATTCTCCTTTTTGTCTCTTTCTTGCCTTTAACAAACAAACTCATTTAATCACTGCTCCTTCTTAACTATCGGTTGTTTATTAATCCTTTAAACTCTTCCTTTTATTAACCATTCACTTCCTTACATAATTGCAACTTCTTAAATATATGACTATTGTCTTTATAATAATTTAATCACTGCCTTTTTTATATGTATTTTAACTCTTGTCTTGGGCGATTGAATACAAAATGGTCTTTTATAATGATAGACTTCCTCATGAGGTCGGCTAAGTGAATATGCATCTTCAACCATCTATAGAATATTGATTAGTGGTCTATGGCCATTGACAAAATGCTTATCTTGGCAACAATCTCGTTTATGCGACTTTGACATCAATGTCATTCTCCAATAATCTTGCTTTTCGATCTTTGACATCAATGATAACATTGTCTTCTTACCTTTGACATCAATGACAATATTTCCAATAAAAGCAAGGTCATCTACTTTGGTACCGTATTGTTTCTTCTATGCCTATGAATGATGATATATGTATTCACAAAGGTAATAATTAAATGAAGTAAATTTCCTTTTGCTGCTTAAAGAAGTGAAGAGTTATTCTCCTGCGAGTCTTGCGAGTCTTTAACTTTTGATTCAAGAGACCTGCCAATGATTCTTTTTTTAAATATTAGTGGTCAATTACTAATGCAAGGTGTTATTTGTGGTGCTAATTAATGCACTGTCTATTATTAAAGTAGGCAAAGTCCTACAGTTCAAAATTATTTTTATCTTCAATTCTAATATGAATGATCATTCATGACCTCTTTTTCCATTAGTAAATAGGTTCAGAAAAATATACTACTGATAACATCCCCTAGTTTAGTCATATATCTATTTGCTCTCTTTCATTGAGGTTAATCATTAAATACTCAGCTCTTGTTTGCAACCAAAATTTACCAGCTCTTGAACTTTTTGAATATTGAACACAGTTTAGAGGATGTTCTTTCCTTAATTAGTATCCATATAAAGGGTATCTTTGATTAGTTTTGAATATCAACATGAACTGCTTCTATATGTTGTAATCCAAGTTTCTTTACTCCAATTTTCTTTCCTCACAATCCTCCACAACTGCATCAATCTCATTCTTACATCCATAAGATTTTGTTTGGAGATTTGGAGCTGTGCTAATATATGTTTCTCATTTCAAATGTTTTTCCCCTAACTGCGTCTTGAAGTTAGCTAAAGTACATGTGGTTGCAGTGCTGGATATTGATGCTGTTGGCACATTTACAATGAGTCAGGCAGCATTGAAGTATTTGAGGAAAGGTGGACTTGGAAAGCCTCCTTCAGAGGCTGGTGTTATTTTAAACATAAGTGCTACATTACATTACACAGCTTCCTGGTATCAAATTCATGTCTCTGCTGCCAAGGTTTGTCACTAATAATTATATTCTTCCTGGATGAAGATTTGAATTAACTATTTAGTAAATTCAAATGTTTTGGCATAAACGTGAGTCATTTTATTTAGATAACAATTTAAACCACAAGGTATCTAGCAGAGATTTGTTTTGTTCACAGGCAGCTGTTGATAGTCTTACAAGGTCTTTGGCATTAGAGTGGGGAACAGATTATGGAATACGAGTAAATGGTATTGCACCTGGTCCAATTGAAGGTACTCCTGGAATGGACAAACTTTCACCCAAGGAAATACTAGGTGATCTTCGGACAAGCCAACCTCTTTATAAAGAAGGAGAAAAGTGGGATATTGCCATGGCTATTATCTATTTGGCATCTGATACTGGTTAGTTTCTCTTGAACCTACTTAATAATTATTGAGGGCTAGAGCTTGTAACATACTGCAAATACACCATCTTCTTTTCTTTCCTCTTAAGTAGATATTGAACATGTAATGCAAAAGTTTGGTCACAACCATATGTGTTTAAAGTTTTATATGTTTTCCAAAAATGACCTTATTGTTCAGTTATTTCAATGGAGTTTTTCTACCTTTGACTTATTTAAATTAACAGAGAGTGAACAATGCTACAGAACCCTTGAGAGTTTCCATGAAACTAGTGAGAAAATGAGAGCCATATATTTTGAAGTGATTTGAATTTTTAAAATTGCACCTCTTGGGGTTTTAGCATGTGCTCAAATAATGAAATTATCAGATTCTTTGTATGTAGGAAAATATAATAAAACGGGAACAAATATTATTGTGTGCTTATATTTGCTTTTAGACAAGAACTTGTTTCATTAAGCAAATATTTTCCATAGCTCTTAAAACATCAAGTGGTACAAAACCTTTGGTTAATTGGAAGTGGGATAGAACTATATAAGATTTTATCATTGAATGCAATTCTGTCATCCACACAACAAAATGCTGTGGACTGACATTGCACATGTTATAACTGTAAGGGGTCAAATGCTTCGAGTTTTTGATTTCTGCAAAAGCATGATGTGTTTGGATGTACAGAATTTGTCTTTTTGCAATGCATACTTTTCCATTCTCTCTTGGTCTACAGTTGAGTTTATATAGGAAATATATTAATCATAATTACTAGGAAACTTCATTATAGAAATATGGACTGTGTTTCCACCCCCATACACAATTTCTGGTGACTACATTTATATTAACATAGCCATATACTTATTCATTTATTCACGTACTCAAATTTGATTGACAACCATCCCCATATCAATAACTCTAGCCCCATGTTTCCAGGTAACTATGCTATTAATCCAGAGTTGAATTTTAATAAATTAGAAATAAATAGGGGTCCATAATAACTTAGTTTCAAAAAAATATGATCGGATTTTCTAATTTAGCTGGATGGTCTTGTAAGTTAATCCCGGTTGATGTTTGATATGACTGAACAGGCTTGTAAGTTGATAAACCCATCTTATTGTCCACTCCATTAATCCTGCCAGTTACTTTTATAAAATTGTGATGTCAGAACCATAGTCATAGATTTGACTGGAATGTATAAGCCATCTGCCTAAATCACTGCAAAATTATCCTTGAGTGTTGTTCTGAATAAAAATAGAGGTTTTGGGGCTTGTTTGGGGGGCTTCAGATTGAGTAATGGCAAGTCTTTCAACAGTTGCAACACTAAAAGTCTCAATAGGTAAGACATAAGTTATTTATTGTCTCTGAACTCAATAAATGGGTTAGGGATCTGGGTGCATAGATTCCATAGAACATAAAAAAAATATTTGTTCCATCAAATAAAAAGTTTCTTAGCTAGGCTAAGAAGTGAAGGCAAGATTAAAGGAAACCAGATTTAAAGACAATAATTGGTAACATGCCAACATGTAGAAATGGTGTTATATAACTTCCAACAGTGAATAACATCTAAACATTTTGGCTATGATCCAATCAGAATATTGAAGCCTCTTCGTATGTGCTTTGCGTTGGAAAGGAGCTCATCTAGTTTGATTATTGGATGACCAGAGAAATTGGAATAGAAGTATGGAAAATAATATAATTTCTTGTATTTTGTTTTGTTCTGACAATTTGTAAGTATACTCTGGGAGATAAACCTCCTTTGTAGCTGGGACATTTTGACTGTTTTAAGGTAGGCATAGTTGAAAAAATGTTCTCTATATCAGGGTTTTGAGGAAAGATGTTGACTCTTTGCTTGTTGGTTTGAAAGCAGAGATGCTCTTGTCACTGTTGTATGTAGAGGGCCTTTCAAATGTATAAACCTATGTAACCACTTTTTCTACTTGATGTAATATAAGGTTCCTGGTTTTGAGGAAAATGGCGATCTTTTAGAGCATTTTTATGAAGACTTGTCACCATGCACATGCTAAACCCCTCTATTGCCTATTTTGTATGCTAAGTGTGCAAGTCTCAAATTATCCTGAAAATAGATCCAATGTAGTTATTATTTCTTGAACTCTGAACTTGTAATAATAAATGGATGATGCTGATTTACAGAAGGATCTCAAGGATCAGGGATCTACATGACATAACATGGATTTCCAACAATGAGGCAACAGTAATTGATAAAATAAAATCAGGCACCTTCTAAAGACATTTTCTAAATCAAACTTATCCTCCAATTCAATATGAAAGAATTCCCAATATTTATGCGTCAAGTGATAGTTTTATTTCACATGTTTTTAGACTCTTGCAAATTTCACTTCTGCATTGCCCAAGATTCTAACACCAACACATTTATATCCCTGTTTAATGTTATCATATGAAAATTGACACAAATGTCTAATGTTTCTTTACATTGAATTCAACAACTGGAGAACCCTGCTAATTTATGATGTGATCTGGCATTAACACTAATAGCTGCCACTTCAATGCAGCTTCCTTCTGTTGACGCTTGCATTCTTTTTGTTTAGAAGTTTCCCAGTTGTCAAGGAGTCTTGATTCAAGTATAGTAAGTTGCTTGTTGCTCAATGGATGGCCCTAAAATATGCTATGTTTTCTTTTCCCAATCCCTTACTTATCTTCCCACACTTTCGCCAGCTAAACCCTCTAGTGCCTCCAACCATTCTTTATATTCTTGTGAAGCATGTCCTAGGTCACATGCCCCTAGTAGACATGCAAGATCAATCGTCTGCCACTTAAAATGAGCCAATTTCAACTGAATTTGAAGACTTTTAGATCATGAATGGTTCTGTTTAATAACTAAATTTCTTTGCTAGGGATATTGGGAACATATCCATGTCCATGTTTATTGTGAACAACTCATTTTGTTGTATATCAAATTAGTCTGGTGGATGTTGTATTATGGTTTGTGGTTGTGCTTAAATCTATTGGTTTTTGGGCTGGTTTCTCCCATTTTCTCGTGGCAGTGGATGTGCATAACTCATCTATATTACAAGTATCTGGTCCAAACATAAGGCATTGATAATATAATTTCTTTTCATGCTATATGTTGAGTGAATCAGTTGAATTTCCCAATATATTAACACGCTAAAAAATGTTGTCATTTTTCAGGCAAGTATGTGAATGGAACAGTACTTGTTGTTGATGGAGGACTGTGGCTTAGTCACCCTCGATTTATGCCAAGAGAAACTATCAAATCCATCTCCAGAGTTGTTGAGACAAAGTCAAGAGCCACGGACTATACTCCTAAAAGCAAGTTATAAATTATAATACAATGAGGATTTGTTTACTCTCTAAACTATGATGCCGAGCCATATCTCCCTCTTTTAAAGAGATCCGCTACTATTACTATTGTGATATTTTCAAATTCAAGTAACCTTATTCCATTTGCTAGGAAAACTTAAAGGGAACAACTCTGTTGATCTGTATGACTCATTAGCTCGAAAAAAGGTCAAGTTGAAATCTGCTTTCCCACCGTGGTTACAAGCTTTACAAGTGAATTCCAGTTTGGTTTCAGAGTTGGTGATAAGGTCCTTTACTTCAATTAAACTCAATTAATTTTCCATAAGCACCCCATTTTCCTTTATTCATTGTGGTTCCCATTCTGTTCTAGTAACATGCTACAATGATTTCTTTATTATTTATTTATGGCAAGCAATAATAGTTATCAATGACATCTCTTAACAATGTTGGCCCTGGATTTTATCAGGCTGTAGTTATTTTTGGAGGATATCATACTTGTTGCATTTTTGGTCAGTAATGCTTAATGTTAGGAGAAGCTTCCAGAATAATTGTGTATGCCATGTTTTGTATAAATTGATGTTTTGAACTGCACATTTTGGTTCGTCGTAACAATGATGGGAGCCCAAACCTGTTTTCTAATAAATCATCCAGATGATGAACCACGATGTGTGGTTCAAAATATCGACTTCTCCAAAACCTGGTGTATGCAATTAATCCAGAGCATTTCTGTCAACATTATGGATTGTGGAGACTTGAATCTTTAATGCTTAATGTGCTAGTGTCCATCAGCTGAGTCTTGTCTTTATGGATACTAGGATATTTGATGAACTTGCAAAGTCCAAACAAAATGGTTAACAAGATTGAACTATTCTTATCTTCCAATCATTGGATTGAGTCACCTTTAGGCTCAAAGAGGGAAACCACTCAATCTTATTCAATCCCAATTAAGGTTTCCTATAGGTGATATGCAACCAACCAAAATGAAAAAAGTTTTATTTTACAGCATAGTTACTTGCAGAGTCACAACCTAATCCCTGGTACTCATCTCCCATCTTGGAAACCCATCGATGCATATTGGGAAATCTATAGACAACATGGAACTCAAGCTGATGTCTCCCAAAATGTCTCTTAAAAACTAGGAATCTCTTACAGAAGATTCTCAAATATCAGAATATTCTGATTACCCGTGCACTTGATTATTGTTTGGAAAGAGAGTTCAAACTGGTAAAAACAATAAGAGGGGTTAAGATGTTAGTGTAAATATTTTTTATCTACCGAAGTGCTAAAGAGCTGTATTTTAACGTAATTAGCTTCTGGTACTCAACCATAGCATTCTCTGATTTTTATTCACAATTATTTTTTATATAACAAAACATAGAACAAATGAATTCTCTATAATTATTAGCTTTTGCAAAATAGCCTTCGAGATTATTTATCCATTGTTAAGGCATTCAAGATTATCTATCCATTATTGATGATATAGGTTAAGTGAGACAGTTGCATACAATAAAGTGTGCCAGCAGATACTGAATAATTACTTTGAATAGTCTCAGACAAATTGGTCTCTAAGCTATGGATTAAAGTTATGTATCAGTGAACCTTATAGAGTGCAAGGGTTTTGAATTAGCTACCGTTCCAATGCTGTTTGTGTTAATGTGTTAATTTTCTGAGTTAACACAATTAAGTTGTGTACCGGTTTTTAGTTTCATTTTCAGTGTCCTTTTGGCAGCTAAACTATTTTCTCACTGCCTATTAAATATGAAATCAATATAATTTTATGCCATTTCTATCCTGTTCATAAATTGTGGCCTGATGGTGGTATTAGAGCACAGGTTATCCTTTTTTTTTTAAATCTTCTGCTCCTGTTTATAAATTAACAAAGGAGAATACTAGTGCAAGGAGGAAAGGAAGGCAGTCGAAAGGAGAAGACTAATGCTCTTTTTTGTGAAAGAAAATTCTAATGGGGTTATGCAAATACCTGGCTGTGAGTTAGAATAAAAAAAAGACATTTGAAATATGTGATAGAAGCTAAGGCAATCTGCAAATAGAATAGTCACAAATGTATTTTGTTTTCCTATCTTTACCCTTCTCGCTTTCTCAGTAAAATTGAAGCAAGAAAAGAAAAACAGAAAATAAGTGAGGATTTGCAGAATTGTTTCTATTTTTTATAATACACAATGCAATCTGTTGTCTCAATGATTAGTGAAACCTTAGTTGGAAAAGATACATGGATAGAATGGTGTAGAAAAATAGAAAACATCGGGAGTTAGGGATTTGGAGTAGCTAGGAATTCATCCCTTAAGGCAAGCAAATAAGGATAAGTTTGAACTAGCAATTGTATGAGATGCATAGTGAAAGTTGTTGGGGGTTGGAGTTTAGGGATAGGTACATGAACATCAATTAAGGGATGGATGAAACTTTAGCTTTGAAAGGTAACTTAGTGTAGGAATCAGGAAGTCAAGGTTTAAAGGGAAAGCATGCAAGTATGGAAAAATGTGAAACACCAACAAAGACAAGGGAAGTAGAGGTTAGAGGAAATGAATGTCAAGAAGGAAAAATATGAAATATTGATAAGAAAAGGGGATGAAGGTGGGGAATAAATGAAAGGTATGTCTAGATGGGGAAGTTTGATGTCCTATGTCATGCCCCCAAAATTGTAATACTAAAATATAACATTGAAATGCAAATAAATAAATATATATTAAAAAAAGAAATATTAGCAATTTAATATTATTATTATAATTATTCTAATTATCATAAGATAATATTATAATTATGATTATCAAATATAACTATATAAACATTATAAATATAAATATAAATATCAAACAATTTAAATATTATTATTGTTACAATTTTACTAAACTAATATATATATATAAATAAATATATTCAATGATAATTAAGGGCCCCACAAAAGGCAACGAT
>VDFB02364260.1:0-28783 GCA_007258455.2 Sequoia sempervirens
TGACCATAGGAAAATAAGGAAGAGCAACCCCAAAACCATTGAATAGGATAGAAAAATTCGAAGGATTAAGAAACAATTAAGGAAATCAAGGAAGGTATTAAATACTTAGTGCTCCTAATTGATGCTCAGATAGTTTAAAAACTTGTGACTTGACAAAACTTGGCAGGCCTAAATTTGACATGAACTTGACAACTCGACAAAAACTTACCAAAACCCAACAAGTGATTGTAAATCGCTTGTTCATGACCACAAGCTACCCGTTCATACCTAGAAATGCCCAACACCCTCCTACACTTAGACAAACAACAAACATTTAATTACCCACACACGATCAAACAATGTGCCCTCAACAGTCTGAGACTAGAAATGTGACCACAGGATTGCATATTTTTGGTGTTTGTCATGTGCATGGTTGAGGGTGTCTTCACATGGCACAATTCCTACAGTGTCCTCACAGATTTAAGCAAGTTTTTGCCAAGTTTTGCCACATCTTTGGCAATTAACTTACCAAATTTATGAAAAAAAAGCCCCCAAGTTTTTGAGCAAGTGCCTTGGAAGCAATTTTGTCTCACAAGAACTTGTGAGTCAGGAAGTTTTTTGCAAGTTTTTATTTTTTAATCTATGGATGCCCCAATCTTAGTCAAACTACTAACTACAAGAATTAAAAAAAACAATAAATACAAACATAGAAAGAAAGTAAAAAATAATAATTTTTTTTATTAAAAAAAACATAAATAAAGTCCCCTAATGAAGAGGAAGACAAAATGCTCAAACAAAAGAGGCACTATTTGTTAGAAATAGGAAATTAATCTTGGATAGGGATGCCTTAAACAAGGCCAAATATCCAAAAATTCTTGGAAGAAATGTCAGGAATTAGTGCATAACATAGGTCAACAGTTAATATATAATAAATAATAAATAATAAATTAACATACTATTGTTAATTTATCAATAAGAGTTAGTTATGTGGTGGTTGGGGTAGTTAGAAAGAAGAAAGGACTTATAAAGCCATTGTAATGCAATTATAGTGCATTGAAGATGACCAATTGATTGTGGTGTTAGAGCCTCTGAATCTCCTTCATGTTGTAAACTCAATATGGTACCAAAGCAAGATTTTTGGACCTCTTTTTCACCTTCCATTCACTCATCGTTCCTTCTTCAAAGCAGTTTATACAACAGTGATACAGTGAAGACCACATGCAGCAGCCATTGCTTTTCCATCCACCATTCTTACATTTTGTCAATAAACGTGCAATGCAGACAACATGCAAATCTGCAACATTCATCATCCATCTGCATTTGCTCTCTCTCTTCTCTCCATCCTGTTCATTCTTTACATTGTTTTGGCTTCATTCTATTGATTTTCATGAAAAAAAATCAGAAAAAATAAATTAAAAAAAAATGAAAAAAAGAGGTTTGAGTTTTGTTCGTAGATAGTTGCTTCCCAGATCATACATTGTGAATGGTAATAAGCACTGATCATTGTGTGGCATATTATCTAAAGCGAATATAAGAAAGTGATAAGCCTGATTTGAGATTCAAGCAAGGGCAACAAGAAGCTGCAGCATGGTACAATAGAGCACTTGGCTTTCATATCAAAACTGGACATGGCATCAAATTCATATTTGTCAAGGTTGACTAAATATGTTCAGATCATATGTTTTCATTCAGCATCCGTCATTGCAAAAGTAATGACTGCTATACCTTGTTAGATTGTGACCCCAGCTTTAAATGGATTCCTGCTACACACCCAATTTAAGAGAACCCAAAGCACAAAATCTTCTTCTTGGTTTATTTTTTTTTCTTGGAGGTAAGAAGAAGATCCAAAACAGCAAAAGCTGCAGTATGTCTGTGCCTAATTTTGAGTATAAGTGATCATCTGAAACAATTGGAAGATTCATGTTTCACATTTCTAGGTTAAATGGATATTTTATGAAAAGTAGTTTTGTCATTTGCTTTGGTGTGGTTTGGATTCTTGGGTATGCCCAAATAAAACTGCCAAGATCAAGGTTTGTATGTCTGGAAGCACAACATTGCCCTCATAATGAGGTTCTCAAAGTTGTTACTGAAGCAACTGGGCACAAATTTCAGACATGTAAAGTGCAGATTCATTCCTGAGAGCCTGGGTTTTCAGCAACCTTCTGTTTCTTTCCATCAAAGGAAATTGGAGTGCAGGCACAATAACGTCAACCTAGCAGAATATCATTGCTGCCATTTTACTTTCAGCTGCTGCAAAACTTTGTCATTGCCATTCTCAGCACACAGAAAATATAAGAAAAATCAATTTCAATATTCAATAATGGAGATAGTTACAATGGCATGTATGGAAGTTCTTTTATATGCTTTGTTTCTAAACATCACCGTGTCATAAAAATTAGAGAATGTTTAATTGTTTTCTATACTGCTGGAGGCTATAATATTTGGAGGTCGATAATATGTGTCAATTGCATTGCATAGGCGACTTTTGTAAGAGAATATATTTCTCCAAGTGGCAGTTTGTTTTGTAAAAGGATGCATTATTGGTGGAAACCAACATCCAAGAAAAAATTTCATTGAAGGCGGCCAACATAAAATAGGTGAACCTCAGCATTGTAGAAGAAGATGGAGGTGACAACCTACCAAAGCCAACCATTGAAGCAGCTCTTACATAAAGTTCCAATCTTGGCACTAAAGAGGGTATTAGGAATTAGTGCATAACATAGGTTAATAGTAAATAGATAATAAATAATAAATTAACATACTATTGTTAATTTATTAAAAGGTGTTGGTTATGTGGTGGTTGGAGTAGTTAGAAAGAATAAAGGCTTTATAAAGCCATTGTAATGCAAGTATAGTGTGTTAAAGATGACCAATTGATTGTGGTGTTAGAGCCTCTGGCTCTCCTTAGTGTCAATTTCAATAAGAATAACTTTGTCATCTCACAGAATATCCTAAGACAAAATATTCCCTTCAAGGGAAGGTTTCTCAAGTGTCAGATTCAGATGGGAAAACTAAACAATTTGCTTTTACAGGAAACAAAATTCTCAAAAGAGAGACTCAATAACTGGTTGCAAGTGATTTGGAAGATCACAGCTGATGAAAATAGGTGCAGAGAGAATCCAAGCAAATTGCCATCCTCTGGAATCCCCTCAAACTTAACTGTCAACCTCTGAAATCCAAAAAACATTGAATGGGAGTTAAATATCAATGCCAGGTAGAAATTCTATCTTGTGGCCTTTTGTTTGTATGCTCCAGTTCTGGCTAATCAAAGAATGGAACTGCCGATGGAATTACATAGATTGACACTCCAGAATTCATGGTTTATGTTTGTCATGGAGGGAGAATTAAAACACTAAACTATGGGATCAAACAAAGAAAAGAGACAGTTCCAACTCATCTCTCAAGGATCACTTCGAGATTTTAATCACCGCTCACAAATTTTGGGATGCCAATCCCAAGGAAAGCTATTTTCACATGGTAAAATGGAAATACAAGAGACAAAATAATAGCAAAGCATTTGGATTGCCTTAGCTTCAATGAGAAATGCCTCAGTGATAACCCCCTGACAACCATAGTAAATGGGAGACATACCAACTGACCCTAGGGATGCTCTCTGATTCTGAGATGTGATTGAGCACGAGAGACATTTGGGAAGACCTTCAACAGTTGCTAGGATATTTTGGTCACAATCCCTGCCATCTCCAATTTATGTCTCTCTTCTCATCCTAAGATAACAAAACCTGTGTCTTTGAGAATGAAAGCAAAGATACATGAGGAAGGTCTTTTTGTGTGCCCTGTTGTAAATCATGTAGTGTGTGTATACCATTATGAGGCACCCAAGCACAAGAAAGAGCATCCATGAAGGGAAATCAGTCCATCCAACTTTTGTCCTACCCTTCCTTTGGCCTTAAATGGAGCTTGAACCTCAAGGGTGGCCCTGTTAATGGCACATCTCAGTTATTATCCTGCATATATTGATTATTGCAATCTGTAGCATTCGTATATGTATATATATGTGTGTATGCTCATTATGGCTGCTCATTTTGGTCCTCTTCAAATTTTAGTCATATAGGGACAATTGCATTGGTGAGAAACAGAATAATGATTAGGATGGTTTTTATAAAAAGCACAATTATCCGATTCAGTGGGTGGAAGGGAGAGTCACAATGAAAATCCAAATTTATTAACTTAAGCTACTTCTGTCCCCTACAAAAATGGAGGATCTTGTTTTGGAAGCTCTCAATGGCCATAATTTGCTTTCATTTTGATGCGTTAAATGCCAGGGATCAAACAGGTGAGTTTCCAGACCAATCTGATTGTCTTGTAAATCAGTAACACTGGACTGATATTTGAAACAACAAGTAGTTAACATACAGGATCAAACAGTACAGCATAAAATTTGGCCAATGGCATTTATATGTGAATTTTACTTTTAATCTCTCTCTCAAGTGCCAATCTGATTATGATCAAAGCCAGCATAAACCATCAATTCATCTTCCAAGGCATTGACAAAGGCTAAAAAGCATCAGAATATTGTGGTTAAGGAAAACAAACTTTAAGGCATTAGTTACACTCCAACAGGGAACCCATATTCGATGTCTTTGAGTCAATATTTCTTCCATTATCTGATAATTTGATATCAGACACTATGGAGGATGTTCTTGAAGTATTTTTGTCTTTGATGCCAAAGGTGTCTTGTCTCAGTTTTTGTATTGCGAATAAATTGAACCTTGCATATGTAATTGGAATGGTTTGATTGTGTCAGCATTGCAAGTCAGCAAGTCAAATGCCATATCAGTTTTTGCTTATCAGCAGTTATGCCATCTCAGCCTTGACTTTTCAAGGGTCGAGTCAAGTGTCTGTGGGTGGTTTAAAGATAGAACATGTCCAATGCGAATACTTGGACAAATTTCTATATATTTCCTCACATACACTGCAGCAACGGCTTCATTGATTTCCGTCGATTATTTGGAACTTTCTCTAAGTCGTGGAGTTGAATTTCTTTATTATGCGGCAGCTCATGAATCTCTGGCTTGTCTACTTTAACTGCCGACGGCTTCATTTTTTTTATTGGACGGCTTATAATGGCTCGTATTTATTGTGTGACATTCTCTTGCAGATGCTATTCGAAGGCTGTGTTCAATGTTGGCTCTTCTGAAGAAGTTGTAGTCATTAAAAACCTCTTATCTATGCCTTTTATTTATACCAATGCGTGTCTGAGCTTTGATTTCTCTCGGTGAATCTGGCAAGTAACGTGGCGTTTTTTTGTGAGTTGAAGTGTATGAAAGAGGAGACCTCAGACATGGTGAGTAACGTCTTTGCATTTTTATTTAGACTCGGGCTACAGAGTGTTTCTGCGTGCGTATATGTTCTGACGCAAGAGTTTATACAGTTTTGTATGCGGAGTCTGAAAATGTGAAAGAGACTATGCCCGTGGTCAATTGTTAATGCCATATTCATTATCGGGTTTTATTGGAATGTCAACTGCGTGCAGAAATTTTATCTCCTGTGTGTGTTTTGAGAAGCCTTAAGCCATGTGATGGCCATTTTTTTACATAGATATATTTCTCTTTAGTCAATATGCAGTGGTGTGAGTGATGTTATCGCTATCCTTCTCCATTATACAGGCAGTGTGTATGTGGCAGAGATTATATTCTAGCGAAGTTGTTAATCAATGGCGTTTGCAGAAATTTGGAATCGTGGTTATTGTTTACTAGATCACAGAAATCTTTGAAACGTCCTTTTTCTTTCTGGTCAACCGTGTGGGTGTAGTGATGTTTTTCTATTGCTGTAGATTCATAATGCTAATGATTTTCTGATCGATTTTTTTGAGGTGTGAGTTGCTTGAACATTATCAGCAAAAACCTCTGAGTTTATGCATGGTAAGAGTCAATGCTATTTGATGGTGATTTCTGAGCAGCACTGATTTTGAGAACAATGGGTGTGCGTTGTTTGGGTGAAGTATTTCTGCACATATATGTCATTTATAAACCTGGGCAGCGACATCAAATATGAAGTGATTTTTAAACAAAAAGGTTTTCTGAATTTGGACAGTGGATTTGCAAGCAAGATAGTATCAGTTGATGTGAAGGACAGTTTTCAATGTCAAAAATCAGAGTTGGAGCGTTATGATATTCTTCTGTGAATTGGTGCTCACGCTGAAGTTGGTGCTTCAGCTGTTCAAAGTTGGTACTTCAGAGAAGTTGGTGCTTCCAGTGAGTTGGTGCTCACTTTTGTAATCTGGGTTGGTGCCCTTTAAAGTGAATATAAGCATAGTTCTGCCAAGGTTTTTCACCCGAAAGGGTTTTCCACATGAAATCCATGTTCATCTTATTTTATACTTGCTCTTACTATTTTACTTTGCTGATTTGGATGGTTTTAAATTTCAAAAGTTTAAAATACTGATTCCCCCCCTCGCCCTCCCCTCCCCCCTCTCAGTATTTTTTGTGTGCTCTTCAGATGTTTATGGTCTTGTCAGAGAAATTTTAAAAGGAAATTCAAATATCCCTCACAGTTACAATGCCATGTGTGCTACCTGCAATACCCAAATAGTGGATAAATTGAATAAGTGCCACAGAAACTCACATCATCATGCACCGTCAAAATTAGCTCGCTTTCTCCTCCTTATTTGAACTCCACGTTCCTGTGGCTTCTCTCCTATCAGATCATTTCTATTTTTGGCTTTGGCAGTCATTGTTCTGCTGTTGTTTTGTAGGTGGTCGCTGTCTTCACAAGAGAAGCTTGTTCTAAGGAAAACTGCCAGGATTCAAACCTTGGGCAACCCCATGACTAGGCTCGTTATGCTGGAATGCTCTACCGCTTTAGATACTGGTCCTTTGTAGTTGGGTGTGTGTATTATTCCTTCCACCGAGGCAATTCCAAGCTTCTTATGTATGCATGGCCTAGGGCTGCCGTAGCGAACATTTGTCTCTCAGATCCCTGGCAACCGTATTATTTTTTTATTTTGGTAATATACGAACTTTTGTACCAGCTACAAGAAAAAAGAAAAGATTACAAACAACCATGAAAAACATAAGACCTAACGGTTGTGGTGTAATAACAATGGAGGGCACTTGTAAAAACCTGTCTCGGGTTCAATCCCCTCGGCTCCAAAGGGTATGCTCCCAGATTGCTAAGTAACAATGACTGAGACCATTGGACAGGAAAAAAAAAAAAAAAAAATTATAAACAAAAACGTTTAGAAAAAATGGACTACCTACAATCAAGTAAATTTCAGTGTAAATAATGTATTACTACAAATCTCAAGCATTCTGCTGAAAGATATGATTTCACATCATACAACTTCCAGTGAAAAACTGCTGCAAATTTTAATCCGTTTATTGAGAAAATCAGTCGATTCTAGCGGTCGCCGCAACAAAACAAAACCCATAGCTTCTTTAGAAAAATCAAGAAATATACCAAATCTAACCTCAAAATTTATCTAATGCTCCCTATGCCTGTGGCTCTACTTTTTTAACAATTATATTAACTACGTTGATCACCCATAGATTTTCTGTAAAAGGATTTGAAAACAGAAACTATAAGAGGGCAAAACGTAGAAGATGCTACCTTGCAAAACGTAGTGAGAAATTCGTATAATGAACGTCAAGAGGTGCAGGGTTTAAGCCCCTGATCGATTGTCACATAATTTAAAGTCAGTGTGTACAATTTGCTCCACTTCCCTGCCAAAAATGCTCTGGAGACCTTCTAGAGTTTTTGATACTGGATAACTGCGAAATTCGTAGGGTTAGCGGCAATCTTATCGAAGGACGTGTGATTTTTCCGTTTTGATGTAATATGTTGTCATTTGAGGAGAACACTGGATAAGTACGTCACTAAAGTTGATTTTATTTATATTAAATGTGATATGTTGATATAGATTGACAATCTTAGTTTTTAATGTTTGTGTTTTTCTTATATATGATATGTTGATAAGGCTGTTTGAATCTGTGGGCTTTGGCCTTTATCAATGTCGGCCGGATATCTGTTTTCTGGTTTTGGGTTTTGGGACAGTGGAGAGTTTGGAACTTGCTAATTGCCTATATTAGAGATGGCTTGTGTGTATAGATTGAATTTTTTGGTTTGAGTTTAAGGGTATGTATATTTTATCACTTATAATGAATTTTGAAATGATACATTTTTAAGGGTTTATATCTGATATTTGATACAAGAGTATGAGTCGACTTCACCAAAGTTATTAAGGGTATGATCTCATTTTCATTGTTTATATATCATATTTGTGGGAGTTCAAATCTTGGTGGATGGTGTAATAAAGGAATCCTCATTAATTATGCTCAACTAATTTACCTACTACATAAAGAAATTGGTAAAGATGGATTAGGATATTTAGTTTCTTGGAGAAGGTGTTGTATCTCATGCATATATTATATATCTTATAGTGATGTAACATCTCTAGCATTTACACTTGGTTGTTTTGCAACTATAGATTTAGCCGTGGTGATCGTTGTACCTTTTTTTTTTTACTATTAAGGTGTTTTTTATATGATTTTGTATTGCCATATGGATTGTAATTGTATAATGCATGATGCATGTGATAGTTTAGATTTGGTAGTGTTTATACTTTATTTTATCTTTATAAATACACACACATATACATGTACATAAATTAGTTTCAGTATTGTTATGTTGGCATTTTTTATGTTTGGTCATTATTGTATTCTCATGTTTGGATGATGTGCATTTATATTGAACTATTTTGTTTGTGATGATTATATAATGTATATGATATTGTACTTTGTTAGGTGATTGGGCATTGATTTGATTACTATATATGGTGCAAGTACGCTTGATGAGTGACCACAGTGTGGAGGGATAGGGTTATTTTCCCACCTACGTATGCAACGCAGGGTTTTTTCTCCAACAATGGTTATATTAAAGATGATGCATTTGGCTTAATATGTTTGCTAGCCCTTATCATATTTGAATCAAGTGTGAGATGTGTCTTGTGAGACGCTGTATAAATATGAATTTGAATTAGTGGCAATTTTAAAGTTCACTTGTGTTATGGTTAAACTATAAACGTGTGTTTTATTTTTTTGTTGTATTTAATTATATTTTGATATATGAACCATTGTGCATTAATGATGTTTGATGTATTTGAGAAAATCAAGAAACAAGGAAAGAAAAAAGAGAATTGTTAGTTAATTGCATTGAAAAATTATATGTAAATTATTTTAATTAGTTAAAATATTCCATTACTTAGAAATTAAATTCAATTATTCATAATTCTTGAACATAAGAAAAGAAATTAAATATTAAATTAATATAGAAATGTTAATTGATAAAAAGAAAACAAATAGAAAAAAAATTGAAAAAAAAAAAAGAAATGGAAAAATGAGTTAAAAAGGAGATGGCATTTTTCAGTATTCCATTTTTTTTAAATACTCTCATTTGAAATCCTCTCACATAAATGGAAAAAGAGTGAATTTTGCTTGATTGGAGGATTGTTTTGGCTTGGAATGTATTGAAAAGGTATTCCATTTTTTTAAAATACTCTCTCATTTGAAATCCTCTCACATAAATGGAAAAAGAGTGAATTTTGCTTGATTGGAGGATTGTTTTGGCTTGGAATGGATTGAAAAGGAAGGCAGTGTTTTGCATTATATGTGACTTTGTTTTTCAATTTTTGAATTAATTGTATGAATTTAATTTTTGTGAGTTCTAAAATTAAAAGTTTGTTTATTTTTTAATTCTCTAAATTCATGTTTGTCATGCCTATTCTATTGGTAGTATATGATGTTAGTTTTAGATTGAATTTATTGTGTTAAATTATTGTTTTGTATTTTCTTTAATGTTATTTTTAAGTTATAATTATAATAAAAATTTAATGAATTAAGAAATGTGAATTTCAATGCAACTGAATGTTGTTCATGTTTGAATTTGTAAGTTTTTAAGAATATTTATTAAAAATTTAAATTTTAATCATTCATTAATGGTGGAATTGAAAAAAGCGGTTTTACATTAGGAAAATTAATTCAAAATTTTTGAATTGAGAATGATTTTAAATGAGAAAAAACAAAACTCATTATTTTTCATTTAGAATCTTTTTGGACTATGTTTAATTTGTTATCCTATTGTTTTGTATTGATTTCTATGCCATGCTCTAATAGTATTTGGATATGATGCACCTAGGATTTGAGGTATAGGGTGTAGGAAAGGAGTGACTCTCAATGTTGTGTTGAGTCCCAAAGTGACTCTGATGGCTACAATGAGTGAGAATTATTAATTAAGTGATAATTAAGCTTCATTAAGTAAATAAAATGAACCAAGATGTTAATTTGACAACATACTTAGAGCACTTGCATAGGCTTGATATGATATGGGTACCCTTCATCTTACAATGAGGATTCATATCCAAGGCCATAAAGCCATAACTTTGAGCTATTATGATGAAACTCCTTGCCTTCAACTAGAATCTTCTTCCTTATTACTATTGGAATTTGTATTTGATATGAGACCCATCTCCAACCATATATTATGTGTTTACTTGAGACCTTGATTACATGTGTTCTTGATTGTTTTGTATGCAAAGTGTTTAGTGTGTGTGTAATCCATGCTCCTTTGTTTTGTGTGAGTGTGTTTGTTGTCACATGCGACTAGTTATCTCATAGCATAATTGGATGGACCTATGGGTACCTACCACATGTTTGGGTGGCACTCACCATCGTTGAGGAGTAGCAAATCAATTGGAGTGGTATAGGACCACACACAAGATGAAAAATGATTCATATATCTATTTATTCTTTATTGTAATAGATTTTAGAAAATGTATAATTCATGACACTTGAGTCCTTATATGTACTTGTATTATATATTGGAACCTCCTAATTAAATATATTATAAACCACCTAAATAAGTGGCGACAATGTTATCATTGATTTTTACTACATATCGACATTGGTGCAAAACATGTATGTTGTTTCATATATTTTTCAATACTATTACTATGTTGGTAAAATAAACTTAAAGAATCTTTGGATTTGGGTTTTAAATGAATGTAATGTTATAGCGAACATTCAATTACGCTATCATTGGAATGTATGTTAGATTCTTTTTTCCTATTCTTAGGTTTTGTGTACAAGGACTTGTCATTGGGTGGTGTCATCGTGTCATATTGGTTCTCATCATGGTGGGAGAGTTCTTGGGGTGTGTTGGAGATATTCCCCTTCATCCATCATTTCCTTGAACTCATTTTCAAGTACTTTACATAGACTTCTCAATCCTTAGAAAGCATATCTTCTATTTACTTGCATTTTAAAGATTAAGTGTGCTTGTCCACTTTGGTCTCCTAGTCCTTTGTAGCCATTTGGATATTTTTTTAGTTTTACCTTATTTATATGAGTTTGAGGAGTTTTCCTTAAGTATGAGGCCTAGAAACAGTCATTTGTTCATTCTCTAGTCAAGACTACAACATGCTAAAATGACAATAGTATAATTTCTAGACTCCAGTTTTAAAGTAGGATTTTAGTGCCAAACTAGGGCACATGAGTAATTTTGTGCTAGTGTCCTTTTTAGTTACTAGTGTCTTTTTGGGTGCTAGTCTCATTTCTTAATGTCATAGTTCTATGATGCATTGTAGTCCAAGTCATTTTATCAGATAGTGGGTATTTCTGAGCATTCTCTAGGGAAACTTTGTATATGAAAATTGTTCCCCTTAGTCTTGTGAGTCTTCATATGTCATCATTTCATCAAAAAGTGTTTTATCTAAAATTTGTCATTCTTTGAATTGTGAAGTACGTATAACATTTCGTCATTCTAGTTGATGTAGGGCTTATCACTCCTAGTGGGGCAACATCTTGTGAAGGTTTGTCACTTATGTTTTGGTGTCTTTTCTTGGGATATATCCCATATTTTAATTGGTAAGTTTGTCATGTGTGCAAAAAACTAGTGGATGTCTATATAGTCAAGATGTGATATCTCTTAGTTTCCCCACCTCTTGCATAAGTCTCCCTTGGTGTTGTGAGTGTCATCAAGTGTGTTTAAGGAGTGGATTTGAGTTAGATGGTTCTTCATCTTATGCATGTGTTGTGTTCATGAAAGAATTACAATCATGGGTTAAGACCTAATCATCATTATGTGTAGATCCACTCTCTCATAGGTTAGTTGTGATGGCTTCATCACATGATTGGTAAGTCTTCCACTTGTGCCACCTTGCATGGAGCAATGGTGTTGTCTTGTAAGTTTTATTGATGACTTGATCAGCATGAATTTTTTTCATAATGTCCTTGTTGTTTCTTGTGTGCCATTGTACTTAACGTGACACTTTGAGTGCACATTGTTGGGACTTCATAAATAATTAAGAAATATGTTAGTGGCCTTGTTCATTTTATGAAATTTACCCAATTTTCACCAGTATCATATCCATTTTGAATTATTTGAATGTCAATGTGTCAATGGCCCTCTCAAATATTAAATGGTTTTCCATTTGTTAGGACATCATTTTTCGAGGTTGTGAGATTTTGAGTGGGCCTGGAACATAAGGACCAAGTCTTGATGTTCTAAGTTCCCCTAAAATCCTAAACCCCACCCCCTCTATAGTTTTTCTTATGTCTTCCTCGGGCCATAGGTCTGTGAATGGACTTAGAACTAATGGACTATGTATTGAGGTTCCCAATCGTTGCTAGTATTTTATTTAAGAGTTTGGGAACTCCCTAGAACCATAAGATCCCTAATCCCAACATTTTTTGTTCCATGTCCTCCAAAGTCTAAGCATTTGGTAGAACCTCATATCTTGGCACCAAGTCCTTGATGTTAGGTCCATCTTGTATTCTTACAAACACATGACCCCTTCCCACTCTTCCCAAGTCTTAAGTCTACTTAGACTCCCAATCCCTACAACATTCATTTTCCCATCCCTTGTGTGTTTGTTCCAAGGTCTATTTTTCTCCATGTTCCTAACTCTTAGCCCCTCATACTCTAATCCTTAAGTCCCTCCTAGACTTGAACTCTCACTAGACACTTGAATGCCCAAAATCTTGTGTCAAGGCTCAACATGCTCTTTCAACTGCCCCAACAATTTTTAAACTACCATTAAGGCCTTGATTCAACCTCAATGACCTCTCAATGGTGTTTTCCTACCCAAAATCATGATTCAATTTGTTGGACATGTTTTTAAGTGCATTTTTAAAAGGTGAATGTTGAACCCTCACAACCACAATTAATGTGATGGGTAAATTTGAAACTCCAAATCTAAGTTGGATTTTTGTGTGTTTTAGGAAGTGAATCCCAAGTGTTATAAATACAAATTCTCTCCTCATTTTAGTGGTTGATCATTCATTTTTTCCATATATACTTCCAAGTGCCATGCTTTCTCTAGGGTTTCAAATCATGTATGGCCAATTCTTCAGGAAGGCTATGAATGCATGAAGCATATCAAGGTCAAAATATTGTAAAGGGTATTAATAGCTAAATATCTCCAAGCTTACTTGTGTATTCTTAGAGAAGTTTATAACACTTGGTTAGGGTATCTTCTTACAACATTTTTTAGTATCATTATATTAAAAATTTGATAAATGTAACAACTTTTTAAAAATATTACAAGCTATGTAATAATCATTTATACTTTTCATATGAGCTTCTACAATATGATTTTGGATGAATAAGTATATTCTACTATTTTACACCTCTCATTTGATG
The DNA here is from genome assembly GCA_007258455.2 of Sequoia sempervirens. NCBI lineage: Eukaryota > Viridiplantae > Streptophyta > Pinopsida > Cupressales > Cupressaceae > Sequoia > Sequoia sempervirens. The sequence goes on from VDFB02364260.1 coordinate 13,636, forward strand.
CATTTCATGCTTAGATGTGTTCCTAATTTTGGTGCTTTGGAAGCTAATTTTTTTTCTCAAAAAAGTTTTTCCATGATATATTAGTATCTCTCTTTCATGTGGTTCTAGTTTTCTTTTATTCTAGTTACATTAATTTTGGCGCTTTGGAGGCTAATTTTTTTTTCTCAAAAAGGTTTTTCCATGATATATTAGTATTTATCTTTCATTGTGGTTCTAGTTTTCTTTCATTCTAGTTACTATATCAAAATACTAAAAAAAATTGTGTAGATTGAATAGCTTGTGATATTTGTCCTTGTATGATAAAGTACTTATTTCCTTGCAAGCTCTGGATGTGATAACTGTAAGACTATTGTATTTGTTGGTATGTGGCAACTGATCGTGCAAGTAATGTACACTCGTATCAAGAAATGGGGTTCAGGGCATCACCTCGAAAAAAAATTTTGTTTACACATCAAGGTTTTTTCCCGTTGACACATCAAGGTTTTCCCACTGACACGTCAAGGTTTTTTCTCATTGACACATCAAGGTTTTCTCGTTAACACATCAAATGAAAAAGGACCTTGTAAAACCCTAATTCTAGAAGGTTCCAAAAGGCTTGTTATAAGCAGTTGAGATGTATGTTATGGTATGGTGTTCGCGAGATTGTAATTTGTTTTGCACTAGATAATAAAATCATAGGATGGTTGAGTTTATGTGGATGTAGCCCATATTGGATGAACCGTGTTAAATTTCTATGTTAATCTCTTATGTGTTATTCTTCATTGTTATTTCTAGGTTATTTAATCTGCATATAATTGTTAATATTTATTGCTCCAATCTACCTGAACCCTAACAATTTTGCATGCCCTATGGTCCAATTCTAACTTTCATGATCAAATTTTTGACCTTTAGGCTTTAAAAATTAGAAAGTGGTTGTCATTATATTCTAGTTCAATCCAACTCCTACAAATTTGATCTTCGTATCCATGCCCTTGAACCTAATACATAATTTAGAACCTAGAAATGTTTCCTTGAACTTTGCACTTTAAGTCTTTAAAATATTTTTACCTCTAATATCTAAAAATGATGATTCTAAAAAGCATCGTTGGAACTTTTACTAGGGAAGGAAAGTTTATTAACTTCCCACATTATACCCTAGTCAAGACCTTTGATTAATTCAACAATTTCAAATAATTTGGAATATACACCAAGCAAAAATGTAAAAACCTATGGTTGTCCTTATGATTTACAAATTTTGATCTAGCCAATTCTTTTATGATCAAATGATAATTCTCTCTCTTATTAATGGATCCTCTAAATGACCTTGGGATTTCTCTTTCTGTACAAAATCCTAATATATAAATTTGAATATTTTATGATTTAGTTGGCAAGGAATAACTATCTAGAGGCAAGTTGACTTGGTCCCATGTTTAAATTTGAATTTAGAAATTTATGGGCCAATGCTTTTATGATCGAATGATAATTCTCTCTTATTAATGGATCATCTAAATGACCTTGGGATTTCTCTTTCTATACAAAATCCCAATACATAAATTTGAATATTTCATGATTTAGTTGGCAAGGAATAACTTGTTGGAGGCAAGTTGACTTGGGATGTTTAAATTTAGAAATTTATGGTTGAAGGAAAAAGTGTGGACCCAACAAAAATTATGGTATTTATCTATGCGCTACTATGTAAGCCTACTTTCTAGCCTCAATCACCTACACAACAATGCACAATCTTGCACACAAATCATCATTCATGCATAACCCACACAATTCCAAGACCCGTGCCATTCATCCACTCACAATTCCTTGCATAATATTCCCATGCATGCAAAATGCTTAGAACCATGGTGCACAAATAAAATGACACTTTCCAAATCTTATGCAACATTTTGCATCACTCACCGCTCATGTAGTGATAGGGATTGTGTTGAATAATTTTACTAACTTTATTTGGGTTTAGTGCTATATTTACACTTATATACATTAAAATACATAAGGAATATAGCACATAACTTTATGTAGAATGTTTAGAAAAATATCATAACATCATGCATCAATCCAACACACCTTATAGAGTCATTTAATGACAAATCATTGGTCAGCATGATGTTTGAATAAAATATTAATGGTCAAGAGATGAAGTGTCATAAGTGGAATCCTAAAAAATTCAACATATATAATGGCCTTTGTTTTTTGTAACCATGTAATGTATAAATATACATTTGTAACATAAATAATAAGAAAATAGGAGATTAGTTTTAGTTAGATATAGGGTAGATAAGAGAAAACATTCATCAATAACTTGAGAGTGTGTCATGTACTAAATACACACATTAATAAAATAGTTTGTTCCAATTCTTGTATTCTTCTTTATGTAAACCCTTATATCTATATTGCTTATGCATGCATGCAACACATCTAAGTCTTTATTTATGCTTTTGTACCGTAGATGACCTAATATCTAGATCATTGATTTCAAAGTAGTTCATCTTGCATGTCCTATCAAATGTGCTTGGATTATTCAAGCCTTGACATCAAACCATGAGGTCCATCAAATTACTTCCTAGTTTGTTTCAAATATATTTATATTGAAGAATCATAAAGTACAGTCCACATGATGATTAAAGATGAAGTCTCAAGCGCTCTTCAAGAATAACTAACATTTTTTGAATTCCTTTAATGAGTGGTTTCATCAACACAACTATTAAGTAAAGTTCTTGGTGGTCAATGATAAGTACAAACATTTATATCTCCATTAGAACCAAATTACCATTCATCACTCCTATACACCCTTAACCATGCTTAATGTAACAAGAATATTTAATAATTTTGTACAATTTTAGTTCAATATTGATGTGTGTATACTTGTTACTTTTCTTGTGATTTTGATGATCGTAAGGCCACTGGTTATGTGTCAAAAGATGAATTCTAAAAAAAAGGATGTATATCAAGAAGAGAAGAATTCTAGATTTGTCATTTTATAGAACTTTGAAATATTTGGAGCTATGCCAAAATTATCATGGAATGGATCACTATAAACATAATTTTGGAGACTTAGGCTTGACATTTTCTCAAGTTATGGATGCCACCTGAGCTGCTAATATTCATAATTTAATTTTCTTGTTTACAGTAGTTATTTAAAAATAGTTAAATTAATTTTTAATTAATAAAAATCAAATTTCTATTTATGTAATCCATGTAACTAACTTTTAAAAGTATCATGACTTGTTACCATGATGCCTTAAATTTGGGAATAGGTTATAGTATAAATGCATCTTTGTAATAGTTAGTACAAATAGTTCTAAAATTTTATGATATCTAATTTTCTCTACAAAATAAATAATAGAAGAACCTATTGAATGACTAGTTGGTGATTGTTGAGAGTGTGATTGCATGTTGTGGATGATTATATGAATTGAGAAACTTAAAACCTTTGTCAAGTTGGTCACTCAATTGAGGATTTAAATATACAAGTAGAGATAAGTATCTAAGTTCATGATTAATTTATGTAACTTGCATAATTCATGTTATTGTAAACATACAAGTTAAATGTGTATGTAGACACCTAAAATATGACCTTACCCAACCACACCTAATTTTAGTATATCCTAAGCCATTAATTAAATAAATATTATTATTTATTTAATTATTCCCATCCTTTTCCCATATTTATCATAATCCTTTAATTAATTAAATGTTTATTATTTATTTAATTATTTTCCCTTCATGATGATCCCCTTAATTCAATAAATATTTTTATTTAATTAATTTCTCTTTTTCCTTAATCCTTATCCATTTAATCCTAGCCATTTGATTCCATTTACATGGATCACAACCTAAACTTATAATCATGTGACAAGTGTCCCTCTCACATGACTAACTAAGACCTTGTTTAGATTCATTAAACCTAGAGACTTTCCAAAAGTTAATCTAACTTTTTATCTCATCCATCCATTTCATATCACACCTCTTAATAATATTCATTCATATAAAGATATTCCCTAATGCACATCCCAAACCTAACATTTATCCTCGTGTGATATTATTCACATAACTACAACTTTATATCCAAGCCCTAATCCTCATTCAATCCTAACCATCCATTAACCAAACTATCTCAGCCCTTGATTTCCTTCTTGGAAATTATATAAATGAGAGGCCTTACTTCCCATTCTATAATCTCCCATATTCATATCCTTATGTTGCATTTTTCTATCTACTTCTTCCATAGCCTAGCTAATATTTCATTATCATATCCTCATGTTATCCATTTGATCTATCATCTTATCAATCCTATCATAATGATACTTGTATAAGCAACCACATTCCTCCATCAACACATCAAAAAATCAAATCAAGTGGACCAAGGGTGCACTCTACTTCTACCCTAGCTGAGGATAAAGAAGGATTTTAGGTGAAGGTATTGTGTGTGTATTGCATTATCTTCTACGTTATTTACCTTTAATCCATTGTCTTGTCCTTAGTGTACAATATGATTAGTGTATTTAATGTTATCTATGACATTTTATGTATATGTTGCATTTATATGTGAGTTTGTGTAAAAGACTACAAAAACCATAACTCTAGAATAGGTTGTTGAAAACCATTTTAAAAAAAATAAAATATCTATTGCGATAGAGTAACAAATTCCCAAGAAACTATTTGTAGAAAATACCTTTACAAAATAGAGAGAAACCAAAGGTTATTTCACCAAAACAAGAGTGAATAAAAATGAGATGCTAAATTACATAATGATACAAGATTTTAAAGCCATGAAAATGCTGACAAGTAAGAAAACTACCCACATGGGAATAAAAAACTAATTTCCTAGGATTAAATGCAAACTATCTGGCTAAGTTAAAACTTAAGCATAAATATAATTTACTCTAACACCCTCCTTAAGTGCAACTTAGGGAGAATGAAGATGCAAAATGCAATATGGGTCCTGGCTACACAACCATGTTAAGTACCCATTTACAATGCAAAAAGAGATCTCTCACAACCAGAGAAAAGGAGAAAAAACCTGTGCGAAAAAACCCCTCTCCAAAAGAGAGAAAAGAAAGAAAAAAAGATGTATGGATGGAGGACTCAATCACACCCCCCAAGGACTACATACATCATATATATACAATCAATGGCCCCCCCATAAAGAGGGAAAGAGAGAGACTATATAGCCCCCCCATAATGTGTAATCACCTGCAAAAATGGTAAGTGTCTGAAGACAAAACATGATCCATTGTCGACAAACAACTTGTCTCCCTTTTAGAAGAAAAAAAACTAAATACAAATGTAGGTATGCTTCCCAAAGAAGCGTGAATATGTATGATGATGTCTCTATAATCTACTCATGTGTTGCCAAGACCTTGGAAGATGATGCCATGAACCAATCAGGAACATGCCCAATCACAACAGAAGGTGACAAACAAGGTACCACTAGAAACTAATCCTAAACAATATCCAAAGACTAAAATGGGGTGACAACAGTTGTACCATGGGATATAACCTTAAATGTGTCCTCCAAATCTGAAATATGATATTTTGCAAACAATGAACTAATGTTCAACAAATAAGATTCCCAATCAAGAAGGCAATGAGATATTGGTGATGAATCACTGGATGTGCGCAATGAATCATCAACACAAAATGAATGATCCTGCAAAACAAGAATGATAGGAGTCTCAATCAATTACTCTTCACAATGAAACACTAAAGGCAAAAGGTACATCAACTGTCTCTAATGGAGAAGGAGCATTTGAAGAACCCTCATCATCCTCATCTGAAGACTCAAAGTATTCCAAAACCTCAAACTCTTGCATAGTAGTAGGATCATAGGATATCCTGTTTGAAAAATGAAGAGGCACAAGACAATCTAAAACAAGATCATCTGGGAATGGCAAGGTATCATGATCTCCATGTATCTCCCAAATTTTAATCCAAAGAGTATATGGACACTCAAAATGATCAACAACATCTAAAGTGGCATCATCACTATGCATTGTAATAACTCCTAGGACATGATCCCTTTTGTAATTCCAAGCAAACTTCTTATTATCCATACCAAGAAGGGGAACAAGATTATATAGGTATGGAAAAAGATGAAGCCATCTCAAGTGCTTCAATATACCATCTCTCTACTGTGTATAATTTCCCTTTTTCAACATAATCATAGCAGGATGCAAAGAAAACCCTATAATCAACTATGACTCCAAAAAACAACAAGACAGTAACCTTCAACAACAACTAGAAACTCCTAAATATTGCAAATAAAGGCAAAACCAATATCGAACTTCAACGAATTAAAAGCACCACCAAACAACAAAAAATGAGAGAAATTCCTCAACCACTGCAAAGGTGACAAAAATACCTTTTTGTTGAGCATGTGACCATATCCTTAAGCAGAGGCAAAAATAAATAGGGTCCCTTAAGGCCGAATTAGAAAATTAAAACTCAAGCAAGGCACCATCACCAAATCAACATGAGCACCAATCACAAAGCACCACACGCCAGAGGCAGCCTCTTCACAATCTTATGAGCCTTACTCATAACCAGCAATCACTCTACAATGCTATATGAATAAAAGGTCCTCCATGCTACGAATGCGGGATAATATCTTTAACAATGGTAAAAAATAGTGAATTTTTCTCACACCCAACAAAGAATAGCCATGAGGAAGATGGAAACCCTAAAGTGAAATATTTAGGGGAAAATTTATAAAATATAAAGTTTCAAAAATATTCACCAATAAACCAAAGGGCATTGCACAATGGGAATCAAGCAAAGATTGCTCTTCAATCAAGAATGGCTCCAAACAGAAAAGATTAGTGCAAATAGAGGTAAATCCACCTTCATTAAATCAAATGCCACATTGAAATACTTCTTCCAAGAGAAACACAACCACGGGCATCTATGAGAATCGGGCCTTCCAATCACAGCAATGAAATCTCTACATAAAAAAATGCAAATCACGGCCTATCATACAAAGAATCACCCTCCAAAAATAGAGAATCGATCTTCTGCAGAAACAACCAAGCCTTCAATGCTAAAAAAATGCCTCCATGTGAGAGATTGAGCCCAGGGAACTCCAAGCAAAGATTGAGATTTACAACCTCCTTTGTCTTCAATGCACGCAGGTTCAATCACAGACTACCCCCAATATGTCCAGTGGAGAATAAGGGCGAGACCCATTTTGAATGCAAAAACCAACAATGAAACACCATAAATGATGTCGCCTGTGTGTAATGAGATCACGTAGTCAAGCCAACAGTAAATTGTAGTCACCCAAAAAAATCTCAGCTTGGTGCACTCCTTTTCAGGTTTTATCGCAACCTCTAAAATTGATTCTCAAAACAAAAAAACATCTCCACACAGAAGAGTATCAACCCCTCTGAGGATGAATTGCACTTGCATGAAAGGAATGAAACCCACATAAATGAAGGAAATTGTGCCTTCTTCACTTCAATGTAGGTTTGAATGGCAACCTCCAAATACAGTTATGAAATTGTGCCCTCAACAATCAAAATGTGACTGCAAAGGAAATGCCCAATTTTCAAACTAAGAATTGGGTCTTTTCAAATATGGTTGGAAACAAGCAAAATTCTTTACAAAAAAGGTGAATCACGTCTCCAATTACATTAAGAAGCCTTGCCAAGGATAATGATACAGGCTTTTAAAGGCATGAAAATGCTGACGAGTAAGAAAATTACCCACACGGGAATAAAAAACTAATTACCCTATTAAATGAAAACTATCTGCCTAAGATAAAACTTAAGCTTAAATATAATTTACTCTAACATATTGGAATATTTCATTTATATTGAAATTTTATTTCAAAAACAAGAAAAAAGATGGAAGTTTAGTTTTTATTATCAACATTTAGTAGTGTAGGAAATAGTTTTTTATTTATTAGCTTATGCAATTTCTTTTTTCAATAGAGATTTATATAACCTCCCTAAATTTCATAGATTACATTTCCTAATTTTATAGAATTATTTTCCTTTATTTTTTATATAGTCTTGCAATTGCAAATACTTCTTAGTTAACCTTCCTTTTGACACAATTATTTCCCATAGGATTAGATGTTTGAAATCCTCTTGCAGACATCCTTGGACATCACTTGAGTTAAAACAATAATTAATTAAAGTATGAGACCTAACGATAAATCATCTCTTTTTGGCGTCATTGTCAATGACACTTTACGTTCTTACACTAGGTGTTTCTATGAATTCAAAAAAAATCCTTTCTATTTGATTATATTTTCTAAAAAAAACACAAAAATATATAGCAAAAAAAATGTTCCTTTTATACATGGTTAGAAAAAGAAGACCCCATGGAAGATTTGTTGTCAAAACCCCCTAATTCAAATAACTGAAAAAATAGAGACATCAACCAAGAATGAGGAGTCTTAGTGGTAGAAACTTGTGAACAACTAGTCCTCCAAGACTCTCCTGAGACCTCAAACAAAACCTTTGAGATAATTTTTGAAAGTAATTCAATCAACATCAAGAATGGAGTAAATAATCATAATGATAGGGAACCCCTCTGATGTCCCCCCTCCATGTGTTGGGCTTTGATTGCATCACTTAAAGGAAATTTATCACATGTTTCAAAGAGGTAGGGGTATCTGAAATGGAGCTATTGCACTAGGCATGCAAATTTCCTTTTATTTTATGTACGTGAAGATTTCAACACTACACCTGGGGTACCCACTTCAACTTGTCTAGTTAGCAAACACACTAATCAATGAGATTTTCATCACAATTTTGACTTGTTTGTAAGGTTCAAAATTGTGCTACATCACTCTTCAGCCACGTGGAACATGTAAGACCTTTCTAATGCTCAATCAACTTGGTGTTAGACACATAATTCAGATGAGTTCCTAGCTGAACAGTTCACTAAACCCTCACAAAGACTTCATTTAATTATCAACTAGGGCTTCGTAAGCTTTTGATGATGCTGGCACTATATGTGCATTCATGGACTCTACACAACCTATATCAGCAAGTGTAGGTGGTCTACACATGTACAAGAAAATAGTAAAGGTTGGAAAAGTAAATAAAGTGTTAACTTGCAAAATAGGGGAAATAACTTAATCTACTACTTATTCTAGGGGTACCTTTGGCTTAACACTGTAATTGTTAACTGCTAAACTTGAACTCTACAATCCACTAACACTACTGACTCTTACTTCTAACTACTTGAACAATTCAAGGAAACATTAGAGAGCATAACTCATGATACGAGATATTATTCATGTACACGTAATTAAGAGTTGACTTGAAATAAATGCAACAACATAATCATCTAATATAATGATATAAATCAAGGTGGATGAATAATACCTCAAGTGGCCCTTGCTCGAGTTGTTGTAACCACAGGGGAAAATCAAATGTACGCTACTTGAATCGACCAATGATAATGGTAAATTGAAATACCTTTATTAAATAGAATTGAACTCTTACAAGATGACACAAATCTCTACAAATATCTCATTCATGAGTGCATATATATTACAACTAAATAATAGAAAGCTAGCAATGAAGTATTGTCTGTGAAACAAGAATTGGAACTATTAACTATATATTTTTATAACTAAATCTGTTCTTCAACCATCAATCCAACTATATAGGCTACAGATGAGTTTTATTCACACAAGGACTAACAAATAAAAATAAATGCATATGTCCATTCTCCCTTAAGAATAGGGAGATGCCTAGTATTTGTAATTGAAACCATAATGAAAAAGATAGAAGAAGAGAAATAGAATTAAAACTTTTCCCTAACAATTTGACAAAGACGTGTTCTGTGAAAACTGCCACGTTGGCTTCCTTATCAATATTGACTTTTTCCTCCCGTCATCTTATTAGATGATCTAGTGACTCACGATTGACCACTTTAATGATCGCTTCCATCATTTCTTGTAACTATCACATTTTCAACATTTTGGACTCTCCCTTGCAATCTACCTAGAATCCTTTGGCTATAAGCTATAGTTCCTTTAGCTGCAAGAAGTTAGTTTTATCTAAAGCATACACACCATTTAACAATCATGAATTAAACACAAAATCATATTGAATTTCATACACATTCACACATTTATCCATGCAAACATCATAATATCATAATTATATTTCCACATATCAAAGTCTAGTTTAGGATGCATAAAATATATAAAAGATGCATAAGGTTCATGAATTTCTTTGAAACAAGTAGCTTGAAATGCTAAACATCATAAACTAAATGGAAGAAAATTAGCTATTATCTAGGCTCATCATTCCCCCCAATTAGAGTATTTGCTTGTCCTCAAGCAACTTGTTAAGGATGAAGGTTATATTGTAGAGCTATTTCCCTAAAATATGCTACAATATCAACTCCCTTTGTTTGTCTCAAATAGTAACCCTGGTAACATGAAAGCCTTGCCAACTTGATATTCTTTGTTGTTTCCTCTTCTTCATCCTTATTCCATGTCCAATGTGGGACTAGAAAGAGGAGAATAGGTGGATGAAAAGTAAGTGGAAACCATATAATTCCATTATCTTTGGAAATGTCTGTATTTATGAGATCTTTTGATAATGGCTACAAAAGTATACAAGGAGTGTGGCTCCTTTTTCTTCAAATCATGGGTTAACTCTTCCCATCTCTTCTATACAAACTTGGAAGCTTGACTGATAGGTCATGTAGCTAGTTTCTTCATTCTAATATAACCATTTTCTTTGATACTCATTATTTTTCTTCCTACACCCCTATAATCTAGGAGTTCTGACCATTGTTCTATAACTTTATTGGGATCCTTTGATTCCTTCTAGAGCTACAAAATAATAGATTTTTCCCTTTTATTGTATTCTTGTAAGATCTCACCCCTTTGTTATTCATTCTTGATGTAAGAGGCCAATGCTCTAATTTGTAGGTCTCCCACAAACATCAATCAATTCCATTTAGTTTCATTTAAGAGAACAAATTTATGCAAGTAAAACTCACATAACTAGTCTTGCAAATTAGGTGTAGAATCAAAGAAAGTATAAAAAAATACAAATTTCTTATTCATGGAAACTGGTAAATCACTAATTAATTGACTAAATTGAAAACACATATTTTTCTTGTAAAAATAATGCATAGACCCTGGTAGGTGGTATGCATTTTAGCAACTAAGCAGCTTTATCTGCTACCTCTCCATTTTTTACTTTCAATCTTTTGACTTTTGTCTCTTGTTGTTCAAGTGCCCTGGTGTGGTTAGATATTAGCTGACCTTTTTCTCTCTCCCAATATTTTTCTTTTGTTGAGAGAACTCTTGGGTTCTCTTCCATAATTCCACATCCAAGGACACTAGAGTTGGCCTAAATGGAGGTTTTTGCATGAGGAATTGATCTTTGAGATACATGTTCTTTGTTTCCTGCATCCACCATAGCAACTTGTACAAGAATCTCTGATTTGGATCCATGCTCAAATTTATATATCTTTTCCTCTAATTATTTTATCTTTGCATCCCTTTCATTGTCCCTCTACCTTGGTGTGACTGTTGAGGGTAATTTTGGTCACACACAACATGCTAGGCAATAAGGGTTTATTGCCTCTCTTGAAAAGCAGTAAAACTACTCCAAAGTTCCTTTATGTCAGGTCATGTCTGTGTGGGTAGCACAATGGTGAGATCAATGTAGTTTCATGAGGGGATAAAGAATTTAGATAACTAGAAAATCACATGCAATCACAAAAGATAATTCTAACAGTTTAAAATAGAAGACTGCATTTCAATAATACATTAGATTTATATTAGTTTGTTGCTAGATTTCAAAACAGTTTTGAAACCATTTATGAAATAAAAGAAAAATAGAATAGGGTAATAATAAATAATGTAAAGGAAATCTAATATTATTGGACAACAACAAGAAACATTTCATCAGTCACTTCTATATGTTTAAACAACGTATTTTAAAACAACCATTAACATAAATAACATTACTCACAATTACAATTAACGATAGTGCAATCTTCAAAGGAAATATAACATTCATAAGATTTCCAGACTTCATACAACTAGGACACCATCAAGCACACACAAATTTGGGATGAAACCTTAAGTCCACAATTATAGAAAAGATCCCATTAATTTGACAAGTGTGATTAAAATAAAATGCTCATACCATCACCATAGCACCAATTTCAAATGCATGCAACACAAGAATTATCCTTAGATGAACATAAGCAAAATCTTTTCATAAAAATCAGCAAGAAAACTCCACGCCGAGATTGTATTGTTTGTATTGCAAAAATTACATAAGAATTCAGATCCTTTGGAATGACCCAAAATTGAAAATATATAGAAAAATAGGTTCCCATAATTGTGGATCTTGATAAAAAGCAACTAGAACTAACTCCAACACTTGAGTCTTTAATTGAAAATAAATTAAAATTAAAATAACTAAGTGCCCCCAGTTATAGTTCAATTTAACTTTGTTAAAATTTAGGAAAAACAAAAGCAAGGGTGATCCCACAATATTGGTTTACAATTTTTGGCCAAACTGGACACTGAACTGATTTTTTCAAACTAAATCTTCATTTTCGGGCACCTATAGTGGCTAAACAATGAGGAAATTGAAGATGATGCAAACTAGTGATTTGTGACATTTTGTCTATAGATTCTAAATATACTTTTTTCAATTTTTTTGGAATTATATTGCACTTCTTTTTCAGTCTCTTAGAAAACTAGTTTTTTTCAGTAAACACCATTTTTAAGGAGTGATGCTTACCATATACAACATAACTTTTTTTCCACGAAGGATAAAATTCTATTTTTTTTTAATTTAGATTTTTAACTACGATATCTAGTGCTTTCATTTGGTTTCACGTTGTTTTATTAAATATTTTTTCCTTAATCAAGTTTTGAAATCAAACCAATTACAATCCAAACATAGGCAGACTATATACAAAACTTTTTTTGTATGTATCAAAATTCTTTTTGTTGGATCAAGGACTTCAATATCGAGTGCATTGATATTTTTCATTTTTTTTGTTATAATCTTTATTTTTCCACGTGTGCAGAACAAGAGCTTGATTTTCGGTGAAAAACCTACATTCACAAGAAATAAAAAATAAATATAATAATTAAATTAAATTTATTTAAAATTATACTTTTTGGGAAGCTTATAATAAGGACTATATACTTTACAAAAAATAAATTTTAAATGAATTCATTTGATCCCCCAAAAGGTAAATCGAAAGTGGTTTTTAATCAGCATTTTGATAGGTGTAAAGGAGACTCCGTTATAGGTATGGTTTAAAACTAGAGAGATTCTATCCAAGGGGGTTTGATCTAAGGTGGTTCGATCAAACCCTCTTCAATTGGAATCCTTTAAATAGAACTTTTCAAGGCTTAAATCATTATATTTTATGAAAATATGTGATTTCAACAAAAATCAAGATCTCCCAGAAATTGTAAACCAATATTGTGGGATCACCCACAACTAAAATAAAACTAAACTCAAACTCAAATCCAACTACAAATATTCAAAAATTACAATTCCCTTTCAATCCTTCATCTAGGCATGAGTTCTCATGTCAACATTTATTGCAATTTTTCAATGTCACATGTTATGCCTTACATACACACCCCAACTTTTTGCTTGGCAAAGTTAGGGACCCCCTCTGATTTCCTTCATTTTGTTAGTTTGTTCTGGCGTGTTTGCGTTTTGTCCTCATTTGGGTCTTTTCCCTCTGCGCTTGTTTCCGTTTCGATCTTTGTCTTGTGTTTTCATTATTTTCGGTCTCGTCCCAGAGTTGTCTCTCTCAGACCTTGTTTCATTCTTTGTTGTCCTATCGGGTTTTCGGTTTTGATTTGGACTATGGAACTTTTGTAAAGGGGTCAAGTCTGAGTCATTTCCTTGACCCCACTCGGTGGTTTTTCTTTGTCCCACAAGTTTTCATTTCTTGGGACCATTTTCACATCGTTTTTGTTTCAAATTGGAGAAATGAATTGAACTTGCACCTTATTCTCAAAGGTGCAGGTTCAATTTTTTTTTTGATTCTGTGTGTGGTTGTTTCCTATTCAAAATCGAAAAACAAAATCAAACTTAAACATTTCCTTCGAAGGTTCATATTTGTGATGTTTTTTCCAATTTCACACTTGTCTTTGTCTTCCTTGGTTCATTTGGAGATGTGTTTTCTGATTACTCTTTTTCGACCCTTTCGTTTCTTTGTTGTCGCGTCATCGTTGTTTTATTGGTTTGTTTTGAATTTCTCTGTTTTGCTTTCTTCCATGTCGGTCTAGTCTCTTTGAGTCATAAAATTTATAAAAAAAAAAAAAATTGAGAAAATCAAAATCAAAAAATTGTAAATCATTAAAATACAAAAAAATAAATAAATTAAATTTAAAAATAAAAATCACAAATAAATAAATCTTTTAAAAGATTTTATAGATTTAAAGAGAAAATAAAAATTAAATAAATTAAAAGAGTTAAAAAGTGAAAAGAAATTAAAAAGCAAAAATAATAGAATAAAATAAAATAAATGTTCAAATTTGATAAAAATCCCAAATCCGCTTGTGCTGGCCCAAATGAAAATCCTAAACGAACATGTGCATAAGAAAAATAAAAACCCGATGGACTATTACTAAAAGGCCAAAAAAAAAATTGCTCTTGCAAGATAACAAAATTGAAGAAAAATTAAATGTGGGAAATGTTATGTCGTGCATACACGCCCCAACTTTTGCTTGGAAAAGTTGGGGACCCCCTCTATTTTTCTTTGTTTCATGGTTTGTTTTATCGTGGTCATCCTTTGTTGTTCTTGTTTATGTTCTTTCCGGGCCTTGTTCGTTTTCTTTGTCTTTGTTGGATTCGGGTATCAAAATGGAATCAAAACAAGGAACCTTTCCAAGGTTCTTGTTCCTAGTTCCGTCCCGATCTCAGTTCCCCGCTTTGCCTTCAGGTGTTGTTCGGGTTCGTGTCCCTTGTCTAGTCCCTATCCCGACCCCCATCTCTTTGTTGGTGTCTTCTCGCCTCGTCTCGTTTCTTTTCACCTCATTATTTTCGTTCGTCTTCGTCCCGGTCCTTTTGTCATCTTTTTGCCGTGCTCGGTTCTTGTGTCATTTTTTTTTTGGTTTCATGTTTGTTTGTTTTCATCTAGGTGTTGTCTTTGTCCGTCACGTTGTTCCGCCTTAAAGTCATCGAGAATA
>VDFB02364261.1:0-23062 GCA_007258455.2 Sequoia sempervirens
TGGGCACTTACTATTTTTAGTAAGTTGGCCTAAATGGGCTCGTATGGATCTGAAAATTTACCCCAAGGGGCATAACTAAAAACACATTTCCGGTTGTTAAATAATCACCTCAATGCCCTGCACGGTTTGGGAGATATTAAAGTTTTCGTCCCAAGAAATTTCTCCAATGCAGCTTCAATTTTAGATATGAAAACTTTAGAGGCCCCGAAACTACTCAAAAAGTTGACAAACTGACCTATGATGGTTCAAGTGCTATAGATATCTATGAGATATTTCCAATGATATGCAATAATAGAAAATCAAACACCCGGATCAAAAGTTATGGCCCCACAAAGTTGCCCCTCTAAAAAGTGAATTTCATTAAATTTCTTCCTTTGGCTAGAAATCAAACAATGTGATCTCTTTGGCTAAAACAAAAGGGAAAGTTGAACTTTCAAGAACATTCTAGGGTGGTTATTGGGTAAAATAAAAAGGGTTAAGTGGGGGTTGTAGAAGGTGGCTCTAAATAATATATTTTACTTACAGAGTTGATTTTGTTGTAATGAATCAAGCCCATGAGGTTGTAGCATGTAAGTTTTGAATCTATAATTTCATTATCTGAAAATAATTGAAAGTGGGTTATTTTTATGTCTCGCATCTTCTGTATTGGTATCTGTTGTGATTTGTGTGGTTTTGGGCAACTTGTCCCTCATCAAGTGGTATCAGAGCAAGAGTTTCTGAGCGTGTAACAAAGCATCGAATGTGTGGCATTTGCAACAGGACTTGTGAGTGTGGGTTGAGTTCAAGATGCCTCTAAGACTTTCATAGCATGGTAGAGGTAGAGGCCAAGGTGGTGGAGGAAGAGATCCACCTAGAGATGAAATCAGAGCCCTTAGAAGGAAATTAGAAACCTTGCAGCAAGAGGTTCGGAGAAGAGATGTGCAACAAGACAGAGATGACAGTGAAGATGAAATGAAAGAGGAAATGGAAGAGGAAGAGTAGGATCCAATGGATCTTGGAGAAATAAGATTGCCAAGTGCAGCACCCTAAGCATTGGGAAGACTAAAATGGGAGGTTTCACCTCAAAGGGAAGTCTCGAACTAAGAATTGGATCGATTGGATCAATGACATGGAGGAATTTTGAATTTTATGAGATTGTAGACTCTCACAAAGTGAGGTTTTCAAAGAAAAATTGGAAAGGTCATGCCAGTATATGGTGGAAAGAGGTCCAGTTAGAAAGAGGAAGACAAGGGAAAGATAAAATTTATAGATGGGACATAATGGTGTCAAAATTGAAGAAACAGTTTATTCTAGTTGATTATGAATTGGAGTTTCTCAAGAAGATGCAGATCTTGAGGCAAGGAACAAGGACAGTGAAAGAATACACAGAGGAATTTAACAAGGTCCTGCTTCGAATAGGACATTCTGAGGAAAATAAAGATAATTTTGCTCGTTATATTAATGGGTTGAAGCCAACCATACATGAAGAATTGACACTGGTAAGAATGACCACCATTGAGGGTGCTTATCAGTTTTCTCTAAAGGTTGAAGAACGGTTGAACAAGAGGTTTGAGAACAAACAATGAGGTGGAGGCCATGGAGAAAAGACCGGTGGGCGGTCATATGGAGGTTGAAATGGAGATCAAAAGAAGGGTGAAGGCTCCAATAGTGCAGATTGTGTCTCTGAATAATATATTTTCTTTTCAGAGTTGATTTTGTTGTAATGAATCAAGCCCATGAGGCTATAGCATGTAAATTTTGAATCTGTAATTTTATTATCTGAAAATAATTGAAAGTGGGTTATTTTTTTGTATCGCATCTTCTATGTTGGTATCTGTTGTTGTGATTTGTGTGATTTCAAGTGGCTTGTCCCTCATCAAGGTTTCAATTATGCAAATTAGGAGAATTACATGATATTCATTAAATAAAATGATTTAATGAAAAGGGGGAAGTGATATGATATTTAATTAAATAACTTAGGGTTATTTAATTAAATAAGAGGACTTTAGGGATTAAATTAAATAATTTGATTTATTCAATTTAATTAGACAAAATGTTAGCATGAAAGGGGATGAATTAACCTAACTAGATTAATCATGTTAATAGATGAAAATGATGCAATTAATTAAATAGATAGGCTATTTTAATCAATTAAGTGAAAGTAGGATGGGTTTTAGGATGAAATGGTGTTTGTATATCAGATTCGAGTGCATGATATCATTTAGGACATTTTAAGTGTCTACATTTTTCCCTTGTTTGAAGAGAGGTACTTGCTACTTTGGTTCAAAGACTGACACTCTTTGGATTAAAATTTCTACTTTAAATCAAAAAATAAAAAAAATTCTGATTTTTGGATAACCCACTATTTCCCCAGTGGAAGGAATAAGCTGGTTCCCTACCCCATCGAGAGATCGAGCATAAATTTTGAATTTTTGGTTGATCTCTTGACAAAGGTTCAACATTAGGTTAGCTTAGAGAGGACAAAAGATACTTCTTAGAAAGCTTAGATGTTTGATGTAGACAGATTTGATGATGTATAGACAGTCATCGACCATGGGTAGCCCCATGTATATTTTGATGTATCACACATATTTGACACTTGGATAGAATTGTTAGTAAAGATAGAAGAATAAGAAGAATAAGATGGATGGATTGACCATTGATTTCGAGATTGATTTAGAAATCCAACAAGTCCATGTGAGTCGTCAAGACTTTATTAGAGATGATGATGAGAGATAATGATGTTCATAACTTGGGATTGGGATTTTCCATCATTCCTTATTTTTGGTATAACACATAGACACGATGCATCATGGTACTAAAAATCAGGATGGTGTGGTATCTAGTGTAATGGACTTTGACTCTATAAATAGATAGGATAGTTCTTGTTCACACCTTGACATACAAAAACCTCGTTGGAATGTAGATTAGAAGCTTAGAATATATCAGACCAAAGCATATGCAATAGTCAACGTTGTACTCCAAACAACCTCCCTGCACACAACTAAGCAAGTATGTGCCAAGATTATTTTACAAGAATACCCACAAGCACAACAAATGAAAGATAATGATAAATGCCCCATTCCTTTCTCTCTAAATTATTTTAGATAGACATCATTGAGAGGTCCTTGTAATGATTCAATAGGATAAATCAAAGGAAAAGATCAAAATGAACAAATAGTCAATGTTATTCATATCTATTACCAAAGGGAATGTGTTGTTGAGGATAAGTATCCAAAATGATGCCCATTGTCAAAACAATATATCCTAGGAAATGCATTATATAGGATGATGATGGGTTGATAAGTTGTTTGATAGGATTTTGATACAAAGTTTGACTAACATGTTTTGCTAAAATGATCAAGAGTTTGACTTTGCATTTAAAGTTTGTTGTTTTGATTTTGATTTTGTGTTTGAAGGTTCTACTTTTGCTGATTGGTGTACTTGTTTTCCATTTGTTTTACCAAAGGGTGAGTGTGATGATAGATTTATTATGGGTGAAGGTTTATTGTGGGTGAAAGTGAAGTGTGATGGATTAGTTTGGATTTTTGGAATATTTCAATGTTTTTGGTGTTTTTGAAATGTTTTGAGGTTGTTTTTGGTCTTTTTGAAAGTTTATGTGAATGTTTATTTTTTTGGTTATTTGAGGTTGTTTGGGGTTTTCTCTAAGATATTTGATGTTGTTTTGGTCTTTTGAATGTTTTTGAATGTTTTTTGTGTTTTCTGAGATATTTTGAATGTTTTTTTTGTGTTTTCCGATATATGGATGTTTTTGTATTTTACGGATATTTGGATGTTTTTGGGATTTTTGAGTTTTTACAAATGTTTAAGGATTTTCTAATATTTGGATGTTTAGGGATTTTATGAGTTTCGACCAAGAACCTAACCTAAAAGACCTATCCTAAGGACCTCAGGGGCTGATCAAAGATGAGCCTTTCCTACGTTATACACACAGAAGCCTTGCAGTTCGACTGACTCGACTTATTGACAATGAGATATTAACAGTTGATGGAATGTCAGTTTATTATGAAGAAATCCTAAAGGATTGACCTAGGGTGTCTCAGGGGCACATCAATGATGGCCTTACGTACGTTCAAGATCATAGACCCATAGTTCGGTAAGGTTCTATTTTTGGATTTTTGATGTTCGGCCTTTTTAGGGATTTTGATGTGTTCTGGATTTTTTGGATTTTGACTTCACAATTTTCTGAATGTTTTTGGATTTTATGATTTTGCAAGTTTTTTGGATTTTTTGATGAGATTTTGAGGTAAACAATACCTAGATCACGATTCATGTCACGCTGTGAGATAAAAGACATGGATCAAGAGTTATTTGAAAACAAGAGTGCAATAACCTACCCCTAGTGTCTAGCAATTCTTCATAATGCAATGGATAATTGAGATACACAATGTATATACAAAGAGTTTGACAAAGTTTTATCATGCTAGATATGGGCTATGGGACTTCACGAGATAAAATGGTAAAGACCCTGTCAAGTTTTCCATTAGTAGAGTTGAAGTTTATGCCGAATCTTTGTCAATATCAAGATAAAATGGAATATCTAGATAAATTTGGATTTGATGGATGGAGGGAACATTGGATTTATCATGACAAGGATGGGATGATTTTGTCTGAGAAGGATCATATAGATGCTCGATTCTACTCATGACACCTATTTGCTAGGTTTTCATCATAGTATTTTCCCAAAGTGCCATTGTAGTGGTTTTCACTGGAGGACAATTTTTTATTTTTACTATTTTTTTGATTTTTTGAAGATTTTACCCTCATGGTGAACTACTTGGTGGTATTGATGTAGAGGCCACTATCATAATGTGCCAGCGATATCCTGCTTGAAGAAGCTACTTTGCTAAGATATGAGCACTTTAATGCAACCTTGAAGAACTATGATCTGCCTTGTGGATACCAAAATTAACCTTGTATATGCGCACACATCACGATAAAGTTCCTTCAGAATCCTTATGATGAAGAGTAGCTTCCAACAAATGGCCAATACGAGAATTGGATATAATCATGAATGAGTGGACAATGACATGTATGAAGGAATATGAGATGTATTGGTTGATGGTTTGAAACCTTTGACTCTCCAAACTTGGGAAGATGAACAATGATGGGTGGGAACAAAGGTTTTCATGGAATTAGGACCAACCACGGGATATAATTTGTTCCTTACTTGAGAAGCCTACTTTTGTATTTGAGGACTCTTTTGATGGATATATTTCCCCTTTTTATTTTCCCCCATAGTTTATTTGACTAAGGGAGTTTTTGAGGGATGATTTTCTTTCTTTCTCTTTGGTATCCATTTGTACTTGACGTGTCCTTTTTGCTTTACTGCTTCATTTTATTTGATGATCTTCTCCTTTCTTTGATAGGAATTATTCTTTTTATGTTGGTACCAATTTGCGTATGAGATGATGGGTGAATTGCAACTCATGATACGACTAGTCGTAGCATTGAAAGTATTTTCATCATAAGGATCCTTCATGCCCCATATGTTGATGTTTGTTGTAGATAAGATTTCCCTCGGCGTTGTGAAGGTATTATCAATACCTAATCCTTTATCTTGATAATGTATCCTCTGATCCATATCCATTGAATATGACTTGTTGTGAACACATGATATTTCTATGGGTTCTTGTTGTTCAAGAATATGAAGTGTTTTCTCTAATTCTATGACATCCTTATCTTTTGATACTACTTCAAAAGATGTTGATGCTAACTGAAAAGATTTTGATGATGCACAATCACTATAGGAATCAAGAATCTCGACCATTTTTTTCTCTTGTGTAGAAATATCAAGAGTGGGAGACTCTTGTTTTGGATGAAGAACATCTATGTGTCCATTAGAAATAAACATCTGAGGAGTGATATCGAGGACATATTTGGAGTTTAAAATGGTTTGGAAGATATCCCTCAGCTCTTTGTGAAACTTTGGGGATAGGGGTTCTTGATCTTGACTCAATTTGGAGTAACTTTTGTTATCCTTAAGAGTTTCTTCTTGACATGATCCTTGGGTGGATGATATGTCACTAATAAAATACTTTTTGTAATAGTCGGCAGGTATGGGTGTAACAAGGGATATTGCTAGATTGTTTGGAACTTCTTCAACATGCCCAATCATTGAGTCATATGTGGTAGAGATATCACAATTTGATATCCACTTGATGTCATTATAGTATAAAATAGTGCTAAACACTATTGATGGGTTTGGACTTTGTTTTAAAACTATATCTTGATGTGTGTCTGATTCCTCATGTTGTGATAAATAAATATGTCCCATTGTGGTATCACATGTATGGTTTATGTTTTTTGAGGTCGATGCCTTTCCTAAATCTTTTTCTTTTGTAAGATCAGGCATAGGGTTTGTGTAAATTTTCATATTTTCATTCCTAGATTTTTTATTGACCTTAATGTATCCTTGTTCAATAAGATCTTCTATTAGATATTTAAGTCTAATTTTTTTTGTGTGTTATGACCTTCGTATCAATGAAATTCACAAAAATGACCATTTCTATAGCTACGAGGTTTGACTTGTGGCTCTTGATAGTTCAAGAAATCTGGGAGTGTGATAAGGTTAGATTGGATCAACTGCTTCAACACATCCTCTAGAGGTTCCCCTAAGGGAGTGAATTTTCACTTGGGAGCACTGTTTGTTCTTTGTGGTCCATGTTGAGTGTTTGTAGCATTGATCGTTGGTTGATTTTTTGGTGGTTGCGTGCACA
Organism: Sequoia sempervirens; assembly: GCA_007258455.2. Lineage (NCBI taxonomy): Eukaryota > Viridiplantae > Streptophyta > Pinopsida > Cupressales > Cupressaceae > Sequoia > Sequoia sempervirens. The sequence continues at coordinate 6,720 of VDFB02364261.1, forward strand.
CTTTTTGTGTGTTCATGGGTTGGGTAATTGTTTTCATAGGAGTAGTTAAGAACACCTTTGCATCAACAATAATAAAAATTTTGTTCTTAGCCCAATAGCGAGGCTTATCATTAAAACTAGTGGATGGGAAGTTGTTTTTATACACTTGTGTGTTCCCTTGTGAGACTAGGGCTCATTCGATGTTAAGGGCTCTTGGTACAAGCTCGTCATAAGTGGTGATACATTGCATCTTCAAGTGGAAGGATAGATTTGGATCAACATTTTCTATGATAATCCCAACTTGTTGTTCTTTGAGAAGGGGCCACTTGCTCTTACTAGCTCTTTGTCTCCATCGTTACAAGAAATTGGCGAAAGATTCTCCTTTGTTTTGTTTGAGAGTGTACAACTCTTCTAGGCTTACGTCCATGTCAAGATTAAAGGAGAAGTGATCTATGAATTTATCGATGATTTCTTGGAAGGTTTTGATACCTGGAGGCAATCGTGAGAACCAATTCATGCTAGGACCTGTTAAACTTCGTGGGAAGAGGTGCATTAAGTAGGAATCATTATACACCACCTCCATGCACATGACATTGAATTATTTGATATGGCCCACGGGATTTCCTCTCCCTTTGTATTTGTCAAATTCTGGGATTTCAAAACTAGGAGGGAAAGGTACCATTGCAATGTTTCAATTGAATGGATATGGACACAGGTTTTGTTGTGTATGGGGCTTCTTCATTTTTCCCATTCGAATATCCTGCATTTCTTGTGTTAACACCTCAAGTTGTGATGCCATATCATCTTGTGGGATTGGTGGAGGAACATATGTTGCATATGATGGGATGGTGGATGAAGTGTATGTGGGATTCTGATATGGTGGGGTGTTGTATAGTGTGTATGATGGTGTAGGCATATATGTTCCTAACGTGTTTAGGTTGATGATGTTTTGTTGAGGGTTATAGTATAAAAATTCTTGTTGTTGTTGGTGTGCAAGAAATTGTTGTTGTTGGGCATATTATTGAGCTAGTAAGGCTTGTTGTTGTTGGGCTACTAAGGCTGCCTGTTGTTGTTGTTGAGCCGCTAGGACTTGTTGTTGGGCTTGTGCTGCTAAGGATGCTTGTTTTTGTTGTTGCTATTGTTGTGATGCTAAGGTTGCTTGTTGTTATTGTCCTGCTAAGGTTGTTTTTTGTTGTTTTTGATGTTGGATGGATTGTTGATAAACCTATTGTGCTTGCTATAAAGCTAAGGCGTGTGCTTGCAATGTAGGATTGTTGGGACATCTACAAAGGGGTTTGGGTGCTTATGTTTTTTGTGGGTTGTGGGTTGTTGATGAGAGGTTTGGGGTTCCCTTGGTTTAACATTCCTTGTAAGATAGTGGATTGAGGTGGAGGAATGTAAGTTTGAGGTCCCATTTGATTTTGCATGACGTGAGGGACCAAGGGAAAAGATGATGTTGGTTCCATTTGGTATTGTGATGGTAATGACACATTAAGACCTTGTAATTGATTGAAAGGGTTCCTTTGATTGAAGGGTAGGGTCTTCCCTTGTTGTATTTGATATGGGATCAAGGTATTTCCTTGGTTGATGGGATTCTTAACCAAGGTGTTGTTATGATTTGGATTGATGATAGATGGGTTTGATGTGGATGGTGGATTAACTTGGGTATCTTGGGTAACCACTTGTTTCAATGTGTCAATGAGGTTGTTGGAACCACTTTTCAAGGGTTGAATTGGCATGAGAGTGTTAACTTTCCCTTGTTTTCCTACTTGAGGAACTTGGTCCACATTACCTTGTGTAACATTAGGCACACTTGGGCTATTTGTGGTGATGGATGAAGATGGTTGTGCTCGAAATGTTGAGGTTGTTGTGGCATCATGGAATGTAAGTGGTTTTCCAAATGTAGGTGTCCAACTTGTGTTTTGGGGAAGGTTAGCGGTTAATGGAATGGTCGTGTTGTGAATACCCATAGTTGTGTTTGTTCCTAGACATGAATTGAGACCAAGCTTGGTTCCTAGCCTAGTTGCAAGACTAGATGTTAAGGGTTGACTTGGGACAAGGGATGGAGTTGGTTGAATCGTAGATGAATTCAAGCCTTGTGTCAATGATTGTGCAACAAAAGATGGGGAAATTGGAGCCATATTTTCTAAGGCTTGATGTTCTATGATTTCTTCCTTAGTAAGTCCAAATGGGTTGCTCGTGACATCTTCTATCTCATATGGTCCTAATGGAGATGAAGGTTGTTGTGATGGGGTAACTTGACTTCATGGATCAAATTCTTGATGATTGGGATCACTTGAGGTAAATGAGGCTTTGGTTTTCTCCATTATTCTCTTGTGTTGTGATCTTGTCTTTACCATAAATTTTGGGTCACCTATGGGAGAGTTGTGTTGAGATTTGTAATGTTTGAACTCTCTAGTTGACTCAAATCTAGGTAAAAGGGACGCTCTAAGTCTTTTTGGAGCAATGGTGACAATGGGAGATGAAAAGATGAATGATATGGGCAGTGATCTTTGTAAACATTTTGGGACAACAATTTTGACTTAAGTTTGATGGTTTGATGTCTGGATAAAGGATGTTTATGAACTTGAGAATCTTTAGGGTAGACTCGTGACCTTCAAGATAAACTAGTTCAAAGATAATAACTAACTTAACTAAATGCATGGAAAAGGATTCATTTCACTGATGCAAGGGCATCTAGAATCCTTCAGAACAATGGAGGCAGTTGACAGTGAAGTTGTAGGGTACCAGATTACTATGTTTGATTGCTAGAGGCTGAGAAGCTGAAATTCATTGCTACACATGATTAGCATTAAAGTCTTTAAGGTTGTATATGTCGAGGATATCGAGAAAATTGAAATAAAATAAGTTACAAGTTGTCAGTGATGTAGTGGAGTTCAGTATGTTGGCTAGTTCAGTATGTTGATGATCAGAGGTTGTGGATTAAAGGGTTTGTTGTTAATTATATCTAATTTATCCATGTTAAGTTTCAAAGATCCTCATGAAGACCTGATTGAGTTATGGATATCTACGTTTTGATAGTGTTTTGTTGTTCTAGTTAGTGTTCCTGAAGGAAGACAATGTGAGTCTGGTAATCTGAGTTGTTGTGGATGTTTCTATAGTGATCCATGATGCTTTTGAATGTTTTCCAGATCATGCCCTATATGTGTTGCTCCACATCGATCTTTGTGCTTATGATTGGTGATTTTCTGTTGTGATTTTATGTTTTCATGTTCTTGGCCGACAGGATGTTTGTAGCGTGTTGTGGATCTTCGAGGAATAATTTTTGAAGGCGTTTTGTGTTCGAGGATTTTTTTTTGGGTCCTTACTTTATTGTGGTCAAAATTGGTTGGTTCATATTGTGAATTGTTTATTGTTTAAGGCTGACCTATTTGAGTCTACACATTACCTTTCTAGCCATTGTATTTTGGCCGACTTGTTGAGAGTTAGAAGGCTAGAAAAAGATATAAATAGAAGATAGAAGATTGTTACAAGGCATCAAGGAGAGGAGAATCAATAAGGTGATTGATAGTATGAAGTATGAAGCATGGTGATGAAGTTTTCTGATCTGGAAGAATCACAGAGTAGAGGAAGTGTGGAGCAGGAGAAAGAGTTTATGATAGACTGTTATTGTATGAATTATTTGTAATTTCTGGGCTACAGCCTAGAATATGTTAAGCCCGTGAGGCATATGTAATGTGTTTTGAGATTATAATATAATGAGGAATGAGCTTTGAAGGATGGGTTTTTCCCTGTTAGGGTTTTCCCAGGATATATTTTGTTTTTGGTGTTCATAATATCTTTTATCTTTTTGCTAATTATTTGTTAATTTATGTTGCATATCTGTTGTGATCATGGAGATAGTGTTTTAGGCTGCAAGGTTGGACAGTCCTCAATTGGACCCTCCTACCTTGACTGCATCAATTGGTATCAGATTTGGTTGCGAATCTATTAGCCGGTTGTGAATCTGTTGGGAAAAGAGGCAGTACGAAAAGAAGTGTGAAACCTTAAAAGTAATAAGTGTCATCATAAAAGAAAGATCGAGGCAAGAAATATTCAGGTAAGCATTCAAATTTAGTTATTTATCTAATTTGTTTCAATGGGTAAGATTGGGAAAAGGATGAAGGAAAATGAAACCCTAATATGCGAAAGGATACTTTGGAGGAAGAATTGTGTGAAATCAAGAAATGTAATTCATAACTGATGGAGATGATGAAAGAACTAGAGGACAAGTATGATGCTCTTAAAGAAGAACTAAAAAATGTAAGAAGGAGAAATGAAGAACTAGAAGCAGAGCTGGATATGTTTGAGGATGTTGGAAAGAAATTTGCAAAAGGATTCAAGTTGTTTAAAAAGGTGGAAAAGAGGAATAGAGATCTGGAGGAAAATTTGAAAGAGTTGAACAAGGAGAACAATTTGCAGAAGAAGGAAATATCTGGTTTAAAGGAACATGTTAATCAGTTGGAGCAATCACTTATAGCATGCCAGAAGGAGAATGAGAATCTGAGATCTAAGCCTGAATTTTGTGATGTTTCTTGTGATACTAATGATTTGTGTGTTGTTGTAAAAGTTTCTTTAGAAGGTGAAGTTGAAGATAACAATGTAACAGAGCCTATAATGGTTGGTGATGGTATTGGTTTCAAAATCATGCAAAGAATGGGATATGAAGGAAAAGGATTGGGAAAGCTTCAACAAGGAATTACAGAACCTATTGAACCAATAATGAGACCCAAGAGTGAAGGCCTTGGATATGACAGAGGTAATGATGTTGTTATAAGTTCAAACAATTCAAATCAGGGGAGAAAAGGTATGTATTTTTCACATTGTAATAGGCATGGACATGAAAGGAATTGTATTGGGATCTATATCCTTGTAAGTTATGTGGATTAAGGAATCATTCTCAAAAGATGTGTTGGGATAAAATGAGAAGGAGAAAGCCTATGACAAATTGTAAGCAGATGAATTATGGATGGATTGATGGAGTAAAATGGAAAAATGTTACTTGTATGCTTAGAAGATTGTACAAATGGAAGAACTCATATGTTGGAGGAAAAGAAGGATCAAGATGCAGAGAAAGAAGACCTTATGTAGAGAAGAACAAGGACAACTATTCAAACTATAAAGGGAGAATTGACTAGAGTCATAATACTTATCACAATGAAGGGTACCAAAAGACTAAAAGAGGATTTTCTAGAGGAACCTTTTTTCGAGTTTGGAGGAAGAAAGAACCAAGTACTAAATGCCATCATGAACCTAATGAAAGAGAAGTAGTAAAGGATGCAAAGATAGTTTGTGCAAATGAAGAAGAGCCTAGTGATATAGAATTAGTTTTTGTAGAGGAAGGGGAACCTTTGGAGGTATCATATTTCATAGAACCAGAAGAAGGTGAGGCATTGATCTTAAGGATAAAATTTATGTACTAGAGCGAAGTAGATATAAATGAAGGAATAGAGAAGGACAAAGATCTTGAGAAAACTTGCAGAGTGGGATTGCTCAGACCGTCGACCAGTGAGGCAGTGCAAGGCTTGCAAGTAGATCACCAAACGTTGACCATGACAAGATGAAGAACCAGAGGCAACTTGCAAGGTGGCTTGCTTCGATTTTCAACCAATGAGGCAGTGCAAGGCTTGTAAGTAGAGTGTCGAACTTAGAAGAGCTTGAGGCAATTTTGCAAGGTGGACTTGAACAAAACGTTGACCTTGAGGCAGTTGCAAGTACCTGTGGATAGATCGCTGAACCAATTCAAGAGACAACAGTGGATAGAAGAACTTGATGCAGTTTTTTAGGGTGGACTTGAATAGAACGTCGACCTTGAGGAAGTTGCAAGTACCTGTGGACAGATTTTTGAACCAATTCAAGAGACAACATAGGATTTCACACAATATAGACCAAAGTGAAGAGGCTCACTTTTCAAATAACCCTGAGAGTCTGATGCAGGGGCATCCAGAAGCCTTCAGAACAATGGAGGCAATTGATAGTGAAGTTGCAGGGTACCAGATTACTATGTTTGATTGCTAGAGGTTGAGGAGATGAAATTCATTAATAGACACAATTAGCATTAAAGTATTTAAGGTTGTATATGTTGATTATCTTGTATATGTTGAGGATATCAAGAAAATTGAAATAAAATAAGTTACAAGTTGTCAGTGATGCAGTGGAGTTCAGTATGTTGATGATCATATGTTGTGGATTAAAGGGTTTTTTGTTAAGTATATCTAGTTTATCCATGTTAAGTTTCAGAGATCCACATGAAGACTTGATCGAGATATGGATATATGCATTCTGATAGTGTTTTGTTGTTCTAGTTGGTGTTCCTAAAGGAAGACAATGTGAGTCTGGTAATCTGAGTTGTTGCGGATGTTTTTGTAGTGATCCATGATGTTTGTGGATGTTTTTCAAATTGTGTCCTATCTATGTTATTGGTCCACATCAATCGTTGTGCTTGCGATTGGTGATTTTATGTTGTGCATTCATGTTTTCATGTTATTGGCTGATAGGGTGTTTGTAGCATGTTGTGGATCTTAGAGGAATGATTTATGAAGGTGTTTCGTGTTCGAGGATGTTGTTTTGGGTCCTTAATTTATTGTGGTCGACATTGGTTGGTTCATATTGTGAATTTTTTATTGTTTAAGGCCGACCTATTTGAATCTGCACGTTACCTTTCTAGCCTTTGAATTTGGGCCAACTTGTTAAGAGTTAGAAGGCTAGCAAAAGATATAAATGGAAGATAGAGGATTATTACAAGGCATCAAGGAGAGGAGAATCAATAAGGTGATCGATAGTATGAAGTATGAAGCATGGTGACAAATTTTTCTGATCCGGAAGAATCACAAAGTGGAGGAAGTGTGGAGCAGGAGAAAGTTTATGACAAATTATTATTGTATGCATTATTTGTAATCCCTGGGCTGTGCCCTAAAATATATTAAGCTCGTGAGGCATACGTAATGTGTTTTGAGATTATAGTATAATGAGGAATGAGCTTTGAAGGCTAGGTTTTTTGTTGTTAGGGTTTTCCCAAGATATATCTTCTGTCTAGTTTTCATAATATCTTTTATCTTTCTGCTAATTAGCTGTTATTTTTTGTTGCATATTTGTTGTGATCATGGAGACAATTTTTTAGGCTGCAAGGTTAGATAGTTCTCAATTGAACCCTCCTACCCTACAAGGTGTTCACTTTGGTCTGTACTATGTCAAATCCTATGTTGTCTCTTGAATTGGTTCGGCGATCTGTCCATAGGTACTTGCAACTGCCTCAAGGTCGGTGTTCTATTCAAGTCCACCCTACAAAACTGCCTCAAGTTCTTCTATCCAATGTTGTCTCTTGAATTGGTTTGGCGCTTTGTCCACAGGTACTTGTGACTGCCTCAAGTTCAGCGTTCTATTCAAGTCAACCCTGCAAAACTACCTCAAGCTCTTCTAAGTTTGGTGCTCTACTTGCAAACCTTGCACTACCACATTGGTTGGCATTCTAAGCAAGCCACCCTAAAATTTTCCTCCAATTCTTCATCTTGTCATGGTCAATGTTCGGCGATCTACTTGCAAGCCTTGCACTACCTCACTGGTCAGTGGTCTAAGCAAGCCCACCCTGTAAGTTGCCTCAAGATCTTTGTCCTTCTCCATTCCTTCATTTATATCTACTTCGCTTTGGTACATAAATTTTCTCCTTAAGATCAATGCCTCACCTTCTTCCGGTTTATGAAATCTGATACCTCCAAAGGTTCCCCTTCCTCTGCATAAACTAATTCTATATCACCAGGCTCTTCTTCATCTGTACAAACTATCTCTGCATGATTTACTACTTCTCTTTCATTAGATTCATGATGACATTTAGTACTTGATTCTTTCTTCCTGCAAACTTGAAAAAAGGTTCCTCCTCTAGCAAATCCTATTTCACTCTTCTAGTACCCTTCATTGCGATAAGTATTATGACTCCTATCAATTCTCCCTTTATAGTTTGAATAGTTGTCCTTGTTCTAATCTGCATAAGGTCTTATTTCTCTACATCTTGATCCTTCTTTTCCTCCAACATATGAGTTCTTCCATCTGTACAATCTCCTAAGCATACAAGTAACATTTTTCCATTTTTCTCCATCAATCCATCCATAATTCATCTGCTTACAATATGTCACAGGCTTTCTCCTTCTCATTTTATCCCAACACATATTTTCAGAATGATTCCTTAATCCACTTAACTTACAAGGATATATATCCCAACACAATTCCTTTTCATGTTCATGCCTATTACAATGTGAACAATACATACCTTTTCTCCCCTGATTCAAATTGTTTGAACTTGTAACAACATCCTTACCTATGTCGTATCCAAGGCCTTCACTCTTGGGTCTCATTATTGGTTCAATAGGTTCTTTAATTCTTTGTTAATGCTTTCCCAATCCTTTTCCTTCATATCCCATTCTCTACATAATTTTGAAACCAATACCATCACCAACCATTATAGGCTTCATTGCATTGTTATCTTCAACTTCACCTTCTACAAAAACTATTGCAACATCATACAAATCATTAGTATCACAAGAAACATCACAAAATTTAGGCTTAGATCTCAAATTCTCATTCTCCTTCTGGTACGATATAAGTGATTGCTCCAACCGATTAACATGTTCCTTCAAACCATATATTTCCTTATTTTGCAAACTATTCTCCTTGTTCATCTCTTTCAAATTTCCCTCCAGATATTTATTCCTCTTTCCACCTTTTCAAACAACTTGAATCCTTTTTCAAATTCTGGATGAAAATTTTCAAAAGGATTCAAGTTGTTTGAAAAGGTGGAAAAGAGGAACAAAGATCTAGAGAAATTTTTGAAAGAGTTGAACAAGGAGAACAGTTTGCGAAAGAAGGAAATATCTGGTTTGAAGGAACATGTTAGTCAGTTGGAGCAATCACTTATAGAATGCCAGAAGGAGAATGAGAATCTGAGATCTAAGCCGAAATTTTGTGATGTTTCTTGTGATACTAATGATTTTTGTGATGTAGACCTTTCTTTAGAAGGTGAAGTTGAAGATAACAATGTAACAAAGCCTATAATGGTTGGTGATGGTATTGGTTTCAAAATCATGCAAAGAATGGGGTATGAAGGCAAAGGATTGGGAAAGCATCAGCAAGGAATTATAGAACCTATTGAACCAATAATGAGACCCAAGAGTGAAGGCCTTGGATAGGATAGAGGTAAGGATGTTGTTACAAGTTCAAACAATTCGAATTAGGGGAGAAAAGGTATGTATTGTTCACATTGTCATAGGCATGGACATGAAAAGGAATTGTGTTGGGATATATATCCTTGTAAGTTATGTGGATTAAGGAATCATTCTCAAAAGATGTGTTGGGATAAAATGAGGAGAAAGCCTATGACAGATTGTAAGCAGATGAATTATGGATGGATTGATGGAGTAAAATGGAAAAATGTTACTTGTATGCTTAGAAGATTGTACAAATGGAAGAACTCATATGTTGGAGGAAAAGAAGGATCAAGATGTAGAGAAAGAAGACCTTATGCAGAGTAGAACAAGGAAAACTATTCAAACTATAAAGGGAGAATTGACAGGATTCATAATAATTATCACAATGAAGGGTACCAGAAGAGTGAAAGAGGATTTGCTATAGGAGGAACCTTTTTTCAAGTTTATTGGAAGAAAGAATCAAGTACTAAATGTCATCATGAACCTAATGAAAGAGAAGCAGTAAAGGATGCAGAGATAGTTTGAGTAGATGAAGAAGAGCCTGGTGATACAAAATTAGTTTATGCAGAGGAAGGGGAACCTTTGGAGGTATTAGATTTCATAGAATCGGAAGAAGGTGAGGCATTGATCTTAAGGAGAAATTTTATGTACCAGAGCGAAGTAGATATTAATGAAGGAATAGAGAAGGACAAAGATCTTGAGGCAACTTGCAGGGTGGGCTTGCTCAAACCGTCGACCAGTGAGGTAGTACAAGGCTTGCAAGTAGATCGCCGAATGTCGACCATGAATTGAGATGAAGAACCAGAGGCAACTTGCAGGGTTGCTTGCTCATACCACTGACTAATGAGGCAATGCAAGGCTTGCAAGTAGAGCACCAAACTTAGAAGAGCTTGAGGCAGTTTTGTAGGGTGGACTTGAATAGAACGCTGACCTTGAGGAAGTTGCAAGTACCTATGTACAGATCATTGAACCAATTCAAGAGACAACATTGGATAGAAAAACTTGAGGTAGTTTTACAAGGTGGACTTGAACAGAATTCTGACCTTGAGGCAGTTGCAAGTGCCTATGGACAAATCGCCGAACCAATTCAAGAGACAACATAGGATTTGACATAGTACAGACCAAAGTGAAGAGGCTCAATTTTCAAATAACCTCGAGAGTCTGATGCAGGGGCATCCAGAATCCTTCACAACAATGGAGGCAATTGATAGTGAAGTTGTAGGGTAGTGGATTACTATGTTTGATTGCTAGAGGCTAAGGAGTTGAAATTCGTTGCTAGACACAATTAGCATTAAAGTCTTTAAGGCTGTATATGTCGAGGGTATCGAGAAAATTTAAATAAAATAAGTTACAAGCTATCAGTGATGCAGTGGAGTTCAGTATGTTGGCCAGTTCAGTATGTTGATGATTAGAGGTTGTGGATTAAATGTTTTTTTGTTAGGTATATCTAGTTTATCTACGTTAAGTTTCAAAGATTCACATGAAGACTTGATTGAGTTATGGATATTTGTGTTCTGACAGTGTTTTGTTGTTCTAGTTGGTGTTCCTGAAGGAAGACAATGTGAGTCTAGTAATCTGAGTTGTTGTGGATGTTTCTATAGTGTTCCATGATGCTTGTGGATGTTTTCTAGATTGTACCCTATCTATGTTGTTGGTCCACATCGATCGTTGTGCTTGCGATTGGTGATTTTCTGTTGTGAGTTCATGTTTTTATGTTCTTGGCTGACAAGGTGTTTGTATCGTGTTGTGGATCTTTGAGGAATAATTTTTGAAGGTGTTTCATGTTCGAGGATGTTGTTTTGGGTCCTTACTTTATTATGGTCAACATTTGTTGGTTCACATTGTGAATTGTTTATTGCATGTTTTGAAAGTGTGTTTTTTTGGATGAATGTAAACCCTTGATTAAATATCAAATTGCATTCTTAACCCTTGATGGGAATCCATGATCCATGCCTCCATCTTCTTTCCTTTTTAACCATTGATTATATTTTTCAATATTATACCTTCATTTTTCATTTGCTTTCCTATAAATAGGTCACTATTTGGAGACAAATGGATCCATCTTTTAACAAAAAACTTATGTTGTTAAAATCACTTGCACTTGCATTCATATTTAGAAAATTTTACATCATTTTAGCTTAATTTACTTACATAATAGTTTAAAGAATCCATTAATGGCTTCCATGATAACATAGGTGCATATATTTAGCATATTTTGTAATTAGGGTTTTAATATTTTGAAGCTTGCATAAATTTAGAGTAAATTTGCATACACCCATATTGATCATCTTTGCATTCATCATGTTAATTTAGCATTTAAATCATGTTTTATTACACATCTTTCATCAGTTTCATCAATTCTCTTTAATAGAATCGATCGAAACAAGCTCATTATCCAAGGGATTGGGAAAGGGTCACCATTAAACATCAATGTGACACCACTCCCCCAATAGGATAAGTTTCAATGTCTTAGATTAGAGGTTTTTCAAGCTTTCATTATTTAGAATGTTAGTTTTAATGGATTTTTTGTCTTTGTTTATAGTGAATGATATTATTGGGACTGATGCTTAGCGGGTTAAATATGCCTTGAATTCATATGGATTGGTTGTAGTTAACCTATACTATGTCATTGGTGACATTTTGGTGCTAGGAGGGCATAACCGATTATAATTAACAATTTTTTTCTCTCAAAGTCTATTTTTCTAGTTTTTTTTACAGATACAGTGACACTTTTGGAGGTTAACGGGTTTTGCAGGTTTGGAGGATACAACTTGAAGTGGAGGAGAATTTTTATCATTAATTGTATAATTATAACAAGTGTTACGACACTTTTGGGGCAATTATAACCCATTTATCATGCTTTTTTATTTCATGCTTTAGGACCACACTAGCTTTCAATTGGGTTTTAAAATGAACATTCAAATTGATTAAAATTGAACCCTCACATCATTTTGCTTGCGGGCTTAAAATTGAACAATACAACTTCCATACTTAGTTTGGTGCTTAAAATGAACTTACTTTTGCTTTGAGGGTTAAAATTAACAAGTGTTTGCCATGTCTTGTGGTTTGATTTTTCGTCATTGAATGTGTATGCTCTTCTCTTGTGCCACTCGACGATCTTGAGAATCAAAAGCCTTCCTTTTACATTTTTTATAACCACCCACATATTATGATTTGGATTTAAAATGTACCCTATGCTAGTGTTGGGAAAAGGCATTGTGTATGCTCTCTCCTTGCGCTTCATGTGATCTACAAGATCAAAAAACAAACGTAATTCCTTGCTTTTGTATACCTTTAGATGGCCTTCCACCCCACTTTGAAAGGTGGGAATGACCCAAGCGACAATGAGCTAAATCCAAGCTCTTTCAAACCACTATATAAAAATGTGTTTGTGACAAAAGTCATAATCAATAGGTGCGGATGAGTCATACCAACAAGTGCCACCCCTAGTATCCACGTGAAACATCAAAAAACTTTCATAGGAAGGGGCTAGGAGGCCTCTTGATTGAAATAATCTTGAGCTAATATGCCACATGCCTGGCCACCTTGAAAGAAAGTCCTTACCAAGAACCAATTGTTTAAAAACAAAAAAACCTTTATGCTTGTTGGTGTAGGAACGGTCGTTTCGAAGCCGCCCCAAATTTTACTATTCATTGTAGAAACGGAAAAATCCTTCGGATCTACAGATCTTAAGGATTTGAGATTTGGTGTACCTGAGAAGTGTGTGTCATGTAAGGGGGAGCTAGTGTCACCAAATCTCTAACTGTTCGCATTGCCTTAGTGTTTGAAGAAATCCAAGTGGGGATTCAACAAGTAGTATCTTCTGAACCTAGGGTGGTAAATTCTTGTGAATCAATTTATGTAGACACTTGAAATATCCTAATCGATATCATGTACTCAATCCTGATTAACTAACATTGATTCTTCCTTAATCACGTCCACACTAACCATTTAATTGAATAATCTTTATTTAATTCAATTCATCGAAATTCCTCTTAAAATCAGATAATGAACCTTATCAGATTATTTCATCATTTTCCTCCTTTAATTAAATAAATCAACTTTATTTAATTAAATTCTAATGTCTTCATTTAATTAAATAAATCAATTTTGTTTAATTAAATCCTAACGTCTTCATTTAATTGAATAAATCAACTTTATTTAGTTAAATCCTAATATTCTCTCTTTAATTAAATAGATCAACTGTGTTTAATTAAATCCTAAAGTCATCTCTTTTAATTAAATAAATCAACTTTATTTGATTAAATCTAATGCTCTTCATTTAATTACTAATCTCCCAACTATCCTCTCATTTGATTTAAATAAATCTAAATATCTAAATCAAATGTCAAATCAACTAACTTCCATCTAAGTTAATTAAATCATTAATTAACTCTTAACACTAATCCCCCATTCCTCTAGCTTTTGCAAGTTGCACATATAAATCAATTTATTTGACTTACTAATTATCCTCTTTTCATTCAAAAATGGCATATTCTTGGAATATTCCACTTATTTGAATTCTTCCTCCCAAAGGAATTTTGTCCTCCAACTTGGCATTAATTCCTCTTACATCCCTCCTTACACAAGTCATGTCTTCAAATTCAAATTTCACCTACATGCATTTAACATGCACATTGTTCAAAATGTGCTCCACTCTCCTTCATTAGCATGTTGACAAGTGGCACAATGCCATTGGCCCCTTCTTTAATCCCCCATTCTTCCTATTCTTCAATCCTCCATCCTTTTCATTATAAATAGATGACTTCTCTATTGGTTTGGGATCCACAACTTCATGCAAAGTTATTATCTACAGATTTCATGCAGTTCCATCCATTTTTATCCAAGTTATCATAGCATTTTCCATCCATACCTAGGTTATAGGAAATTTTCATCAAGGAGCACACATTAATCATCAAGCTTATCAAGGAATTGGGAAAGGGCCTCTTTCCACATCAAAGAAGCACCAATTCCCCCATGGGATGCTAGTTTGAGCATTTTGAATAAGATTCATTAGCTTTCATTTAACCATTTTACTTTTTTTCTTGTTCATTGTATTTGAATGAATTTCATGGGGAATGCTAGTTTAGACTTGTTTATTGACTAACCTTGGCTTTTTCTTTCATGTTTGAGTAGGTTTAGACCAATCATTCACATTTTGGCACCCACAGTGGGGCTTAGCCCCATTTTTAACATTTTCTAGAAAGTTTTCTTGAATAGTTTGGTCGTGAATCTTGATGTAGCGCACCCATGGCTTCTTTCAGTGCATAGATGGTGACTTTTGGCATATCCAGGCTCTGTTATAGCGCATACGCGACATCTTCCATCGCATTTACCTCTTGTTTTAGCGCATATATAGGATATTTTAGTGCATATGGTATGAGTTTTAGCACATATGGTCTCTTTTTTAGCGCATATACTTCTCTGTTTTAGTGCTTTTATAGTCAATCTTAAAATGACCATATATTGGTCATACGAAGGTCTTTTTCAAATTTTTTTTTTTAAATGGGGTAGAATTTCATAAAATATGGAATGGTGTAAGTGTTTCTAAATTTTTGTAGAGTTAAAATTTTCAATTTTATACCTAAAGTCAAAACACCTTGTAACATGGTCTAAATTTTAGGGTTTTTATGCTTAATCATTCATCTAACCCTCATATCTTCTTGTTTCTTGATCTCATCTAACATTTTGAGCATGGCTTCCAAGTTTTAAGAGGAGCACGGAGAATTGAAGTGAAATAAAAAGCATTTGATATCCATTTTCTAAGAAAATGAGGAAACAAGGAGAAGGCCTCTTATGACACTATTTCGCGATTGTAACAAGTGTTTTTAAACACTTTAGGAGCATTTATAATCCCATCTTTATGATATTTTTATCTTTAGTTTTAGGACTCAAATGCATTTCGTTTGGGTTTTAAAAAAAAAATCAAAGGGTTAAAAAGAACATTAGAAACTCACTAGATTTGGTTTTGGGTTTTAAGAATTGAACAAACAACTCCAAACATTTCATCTTGGTAATATAAAAAGAACCCATTACTACTTTTGAAGTCTAAAATGAACATATGTCTTTCTTGTTTTGTAATATTTTTTACAAACTAATATCATTTAAAGGGTGTATGCACTTCTCTTGCACTTCACGATGATCTTGAGAATTAAAAGTCTTTTGGTGATATTAGGTTGTCTAAAAGATTGCCTCCACACTTCAATTTGGGATCTTAAAATTGAACAAATATTGCTAGTGTGAGATAAGTATATTGCATGTGTTCTCTCTTTTTTCATGCAAACAAAGATTGATCGAACTACTAATTTACTTAATCACCCCAAGGGAATGACCCAAGCGAAAATGAGCATAAGCCAAGCTCTTCCAAACCACTATATAAATTTGTTGTTATGATGAAAATCGTAAACAATGGGAAGCGATGCATGACAACTCTCCCCAGTGTCTTTATGATGTGTATGACCCTTGTTCTAAGGGTTGGGAGATCTCTCACAAGGAGTTTATCATTTCACCCCCTAAAATAGATGCCCTTACTATGAACTCTTGTTTAGTAGCCAAAAATCCCAATATTTGTTGGTGTCACGAGGTCAGACCTTTGAAGCCATCCCACACATTTGCGATTCTTTGTAGAGATGAAAATTTTTCCATGGGAGATTCATGAGAACTGAAGCTTGGCTGACCCATAGAAGTGAGTTTCATGGATGGGAGCCAGTGTGGTCAAGCTTCTAATCATCCGCTCTAAATAGGCGCAGCTGGATTTATCTAAGTGGGAATTCAACAAATATTTTCTTTTCAATCCTAGGGTTGTGCAATCTTTGAGTCAGTTAAACACATTACTTGGATCCAAAAATATTGAAAACAAACATTCAACAAGGACATAAAATTTTAAACCCTTTAGGACAAGCAAATACCTTTGAAAAATCCAAGTATTACTTCTTGACCTTGGGGATTTCATCCTTATAGGCTTCTAAGTATTTGGATTTATATCTCAATTTTCTCTCTCTAAAGTCAACATTAGGGAACTATTGCCTTGATTCTCTTGATTTCCACATAATGGACCTTATGGGATGAAAATAAACTGATACATAGACATTCAATTTGAAACTTAAGCAAGACATTGGATGTGGTAAAAGAAACTCATTAATCAAGATGAAATCAATTGAACCCCAC
>VDFB02364262.1:0-10631 GCA_007258455.2 Sequoia sempervirens
AACTTTGTTCAAAATCAATTTGCAAACATTTAAAATTGTTTCACCATTTAATTGTAAAAATGAATGAAACTAAAATAAATTTTGTTGATGCAGATTGCCAAACTCCCAGGATGCTCTTACATCACTTTTCCTAATACATTAAGACATTCCCCAATTCTACATGTTTTTCTTACAATTGCTTATAAATCCAAGCCCTTTCTGATAGTCTTCCAAACGTTTTTAAAACCATTAAAGACATACGCATATACCTTCTATGCATTATATATTGTTACACTTGATTGTAACTCATCAAAGCATAATAAAAAATTTGCCATGTTTAAGATAACATGGATTTTAGTAAAACCTTGACATTTTCTTAACCATTTGATTTTAAACTCATACTTTTTCCTTCGTCTACGAAATCCTTTGTTGCATACCTATAACCTTTGTTCTATTTTAGTCTGCCATCAATTTTCTATCCATAATTCTAAATTTTTATGTATGTCTTAAATTGCTCAATGTATTTATAATAATAATTATATTAACATGCGATTTGAATTGATTGGAATTTCAATTCCTTAGTTTTGCAATTTATAGTTTTCCATTGAATTTTTCCTTTTTCTTAAATTATAAAAAATGTTTTTATTGAACATGCAACTTGAATTATAATTCACCTTCAATACAAAGTTCTAAAATATTTTTCACTTGTAAGATGAAAAATAGTAATATTTTTTGTTAATTTAACCATTTTAATTTAATTTAATTACATCACAAATAAGACCTTACAAACATATAGCTAATATTGGAGAATGAGTGGACTACATTTTGCGAGTAAGCATCATGTATTTCTAGATTATAAAATATTAAATGGTCATTCTATCTATGAATTATAAAATATTAAGTCATTATATCTCCCAACTGCCACATATATGTTTGAATAGAGGACATATGCTAAATATATCATAGATCCAATTTTAAGAACATACGTTAGTATTTTTTTTCAAACTAAAAACCTTAAATGAGATTGTAATCCCATTTGAAGTGGACCTTTAGATATATGTAAGTTTTGATAAGTTTAAAATTTTATTTGTTAATACAATTGCATAGAATTCACCAAATATTTAAGCATGTGTTAAATGGAGGTGTAAATATAAGTTCTTTGATATTTATATAAAATATATGCTAAAAATAACTATTCTCATGTATTCCTCTCACCAAAGTTATTGATGCTAATTTTCATCTAGCACATGATCTATTATGTTAAAACATTTAAAAATTGAGCATTGTTAAAATAGAGTCTCATATATTAAAAGAAAACATAAAGTATTTTAAGTTAGCCATTATACAACCACCAAACTAGAAAAAAAAATGTTCAAAATTGATAAATTTCAGTCACATTTACTTAGAAAGAAAATTTACTTCCACCCAAGAAAGCAACTAATTTCTATGTGTACTTTTTAATATTTGACTTCACTACTGTGTGGGAAATTTAATAACTAATGTAAAATTTAATTTAACTTGTTCTTATTTGATTTCTTTTATATCATCATTTTTTAATGCAACTATTCTTTACAATTAGTAAAAATTTGTGTGTGTGAATTCACAATAAAAATATCTTGTGTGTGAACAATAAC
Source organism: Sequoia sempervirens (assembly GCA_007258455.2). Taxonomy (NCBI): domain Eukaryota; kingdom Viridiplantae; phylum Streptophyta; class Pinopsida; order Cupressales; family Cupressaceae; genus Sequoia; species Sequoia sempervirens. The sequence continues at coordinate 1,614 of VDFB02364262.1, forward strand.
ATCTTTAGAAAATATAAATGGTCATGTAATATATTTTTGTGTGGAATAATGCTTACTTCTAAATCTAAATCAAATTCAAAATAGACAATTGAATTTAATTTTTAATATCTATTTTATTTCATGCTATAGATGGAGGTACTATAATATGAAATTTAAATTAATGATTTTTATTAATAATAGAAAAATAAAAATAAAAATAAAATACATATGCATTTATTACACAACCTTCATTGAGAATGGGATTAGAGGAAATTTTTCAAGGAAAGGGGAAGGGGAAGGGGAAGGAGTATAAATATACTTTATTAAATTATATTTTCTTGAACAATTTGATCAAGAATGACAATAATGTCATTCATGACCTTGAAACATCTTGTTCTGCATTTTTTGTTGAAATGTAATACTCCAATAACAAATGAAAACCCAAATCCAATGCTCAATCCAATTCCCACCTCCCACCACAGATGTTCCTCCCATTCTTCTTCTCTTATATATTCATCATAAGTGTTGTTTGAAGAAGAAGAAGAGAAACAACTTATGTTGATTTGAAGTCCACAAACATTTTCATTGTTTGAAAATGATCTTCCATCAAATGTTAACCATTGAGCTCCTTGTGGTATTCTACCTGAAAATTTATTGCAAGATATGTTCAAATAACTAAAAAATGTTAGAGATTGTAGTTCTACAGGAATATTTCCAATAAGATTGTTCCCTGAAAGATCAAGAGACTCCAATTGCACAAGATTTCCAAAAGTAGGAATTTTTCCATTCAAGCGATTTCTTGACAAATTGAGAATCATTAGACCAATGAGGAATCCAATGTCTTGAGGAATATCAGTTGAGAAATTATTAGTTGAGAGATCCAGACATCGAACCAATGCCAAGGATCTCACATATTCTAGAAATAGCCCTTTGTTGTTTATTTCTATTTTATCCACATAACGCACTAAGCTTGAATTTGAGTATTGAAGGACTTTTGCACTTTGTGTTTGATTAGCCATTGCTATCAAGCTTCTTAAGCTACTTGGGATAGCTCCAGACAAATTGTTATTTGACAAAATCAAGACTTGAATATTTTCTAACTTTGCTAACTCTGATTGTATTCCACCTTTGAACTTATTGGACCTCAATATCAAAATTCGAAGACCAATTAACTTCCCTGTCCACTCTAGGATGGTTCCTTGCATGTTATTATATCCCAAATCTAGAACCTCCAAAGAAGTATAATTTTTAAGTGATGATGGAATTGGCCCTTGTAGTCTATTACTGCCCAATTTCAATGTTTGAAGAATGCTCCTAATCTCACCTTCCAAAGTATAATTTTCTAGATTTAAATTTTTAACAACCATTCTTTCAAAAATGTTTTAAGAAAACCTAAAAATTTTAAAACCACATGAATAATTCTAATCTTTTGACAAGTCAATTTTTTTTTTTTTAAAGAAAACTATATGATTATTAATTAATTTTTTAATAATTTAAAATCATATAATTTACAGGTGACACAATCCTTTATAAACTAATTTTAAATAGAGTAGTGCATTATATAAACATATACGAGACTTATAGCAATCACTTCCACTCATACAATTTTGATAACTTTTGGTTTAGATTTGTAACATTTTTTATTTATTTATAATAGTTTCTTATAGTTGAGAGAAGATTAATCATTTTTAATAAATTTTTATGTTTTTTTTTTTTAATATATTTTAAGAAATATTATTTTTTATTATAGTTTTTATGTTTTAGGAAAATTTATTTTTGAATAATTTCTTATGTTCTAATGAACAATAATATTTCTAAATAGTCTTTGTACTTTAAATAAAAAAAACTGATCTTTCTTAACAATTCTCTATATTTTAGGGAAAATTAATCTTTCTTAATATTTCCCTATATTTTAGGGAACACTAATATTTCTTAACAATTCCTAAGTTTGAGGGAGGATTAATATTTCTTAAAAATTTCTTATGTTTAAGGAAGAGTATGTTAAAAACCAAGATCAGAAATGCAAACCAAAAAATCCTTCCACTGAAGAGAAAAATAGAAAAAGGAAGAGCTTTACAAAAAGATGTGCAAAATATTATTCAGGAATTCATAATTACATGAGATGATTTGCTTTATAAAAGAAAAGTATGCATAAGCCTAATCTTATCTTGAGCAACAAGATAGCTCAACAAGATAAGGATGAGAATAATAAACCTAGGAATTAAAATATTACCTAAGTAAAGTTATGCAAGTGTAATTAAATATTAATTACACCAACACCCCCCATAAGTGCAACTTAGGGAGACTAAAAAAGCATGCACACCTAAAACTAAGATAGATGCAAGAAAGCATGAATGGATCCCAACAACAAAGGCTAGTAGTACCCATGTACAAATGCAATAATGGTGAGGAAAACCTAATGGGACAAAACCCTACAAGCCAAGAGATGACTAGTGCAAGCACTTTGGAAGAACAGCATTGGGTAACAATGGAAAAGCTTCACAGAGCTAGAACTAACCACAGAATCTATGAGGCAGCAGTAGATAAGTGATGACAATCTAGAAAGCTATGTATCTCGATGCTGAGTGGGCAAACTAATACTAAAACTCTTCCCATGAGAACAGAATGCGATAGAACTCTAGAACATTAACCATAAAACATGGCCCTCAAACTGAGATGGATCCAATGCGGATCATTAACCATGGGCTCTCAATCTAAAGTGTGAAGTGATGTGAATCTAATATGTGTCAAGCAAGAGCAAGAATGTGGCCAAAATAAAATAAGAAATCAGATAACTCATGCGATTTTCCATCAAAACAAGTTGGAGACCAAAGTGCATGCACACTCTAATTAGATTATTATGCAAGAAACCCCCCTAATGGAACTTTATCTCAGTTCATTTATTACAATAACCCAATGATTGTAAAATGAGATAATGTTGAATATGCATAAATAGATAATAAAATAGTCTTGAATACTAAATGCAGTACAAATATTCAGTTCCACCCTGTTGCCAAGGCAAGTGTCCCAAGACACCCATGGGGAAAAGAATTTGAGATAATGATCAACTAGGACCATCTGAGGAAAAAGTGCATAGACAAAAATGAAATCCTCAATACCTTTCAATGCCATAAAGAAGATGAAAAGGGAAATGGAGATGGGGTGGCAAGATTACTTAGACCCTCAAAGAAACAGTAAATGAATATCTTGCTAAACAGAAATAAATATAGCTAAATAGAAAAATACTAAAAATAAATTATACATGGTGCGTGCCCCGGTAACCAATGGTATGTATCTTGTTTTACGATTTTGACATGCGTGGAAAAAGTTAATACCGTTTTTCATGAAAACTACTCTAAGAAGGCCAATACAGGCCACCGGGCCCCAAGGGGCTATAAAACACGGCCCCTGGTCCTGTACTTGCGACCAAGGGCTGGCGGGTTGGAGGCTTCGATGAGCCCTTGGTCCCACCACATGGGACCACCCGGGCTGGCAGAATTCAAGAGTGGCAGGGGCTGGGCGCCTCAGCACCGGTCCCCCGCCAGCCCATGGTGGCAGCAAAGGAGCCCATGAGGGTTGGGTCCCAGCTGGTAGTACTTGCGATCCTCCCATGCCAGCTGAGGCTGAGGGAGCTAGAGAGGCCCAGCGAGCACGCGTAAGTCCCGATGCGCCCGGATAGGCGGTGAGAGAGCTGATTGGCAGCGGAGTGAGGGGGCAGTCAGCTTAGGAGAAGTCGGCATAGTTCCCAATAAACACTTTTTTTCTTATTTTTTTGTTTTGCTACATTTTTGCTAAGTCAAAGTCAAAAACCTATTTTTACACTCCGGTAACTTTTGCGTCTGGACTCCATTTTGTGCAAATGAATAGGCATTGGAAAGCTGGTTCATTGTTCTACATAATGATTAGACTTATTTTCCTAGATTCTTCCCTAGGTATATTTTATTCAGCGTTTTGTGTTTTCACAGTTTACTTCATTACTTGGACGTTTTGGCACTTGGGAACCTCCTGTTTGTGTCATTAGGCTCTTTTTCATTTGATCTACATGTTGTAGCTGGATTTTCTTATATTATTTTTAATTTGAAAAGAGTTGTCGTGGGTTTTCTCACCCTTCAAAGTGTAATTTTGGAGCAGGGGTGAAATTCACAGGTCATAGACAGGGACATGCCACGCATTGTGGGTGGCTAAATATTTTTCCTTATTTGTGATCCTCATACACAGAGCTAGCCGCTAAAGGGAGAAGAAACTAACTTGGGATATCAATTTAAAGAGATCACCGTGGGATATATTTAAATCTGAGAACATTGATGATGACGACAGCATTGTGGGTATATGGGACGACAGTTGTCCCCCACCCGCTGGACCGTCTTTGGAGATGTGGAGACCCCAATATTTCTCCATTCCAGGAGGATCCCTGCCCAGTTGTCTCTTACCCATTGCTTGGAGAATCATCATAGCGATCATGATACTTTGGGAGCTTGAAATTAATTTAGACACCCATACGTGTTCTTATGGGTCGGAGGGTTGTCTCCACCATTCCTCTTGGAATGAGATTATGCATGTGTCATTGGTTGTTCCACGATAACCACCAGTATCTACCCATTTGGCCCTAGTTTAAGTTCCAGCATCGCAATACATCTTGGGTCTATTCATTCAGCCCTTCCCATCCTTGGGATTCTTATCTTGGAGACATTGCAGTACTTGTTTTGTTGGGTCTCTGCTGCCGGATCTTTAGAGGATGGCTGGGGACATTCATCTCTCCTCTACCTTGTGGTCAGATTATCATTTAATGCATACCGTTATCTAGCCATTAGAGGAGGGGTTTGCATTTCAGGATTCTCCACGTCAGTTTGGATTTGGCATCATTTTTTTTAGTTCAAATAGAGAGATTCTTCAACATCCTATCATGGCACACATCTTGAGAGAGATTGGTTCATCACTCTTCATAGGGTTTCTTCGACATTGTCCTTTGGATCCGTTTCTTCCCAAGGGGAGGAATATCATTTTCCACTTTAGGATCTCCTTTTGGATTCTACATTAGGCATCTACCATTGCGACATGAGTTTCTTCATTGTGGGGGGGCCTTCTTGTCTCTTTATATCTCTCTTATGGAGACCATTGTATATGTATTTATATGATAGAAGTTTTCTATGGGGGGTATCATGTAATCCACCTCCTATCCATCTTTCATTAGTGCATTTCATTCTTTTCTTTCCTCTCTTTTGGGGGGGGGAAGTTTTGTTCCCATGAGGTTTTCTCCCTTTCTCCACTTTATAGAGATTTGGTTGTATTCGGGTACCTGATCACGCCTAGTTGTCGAGACCCTTGCTTTCTTTCATGCATTGTAGTTACCTTAGCTTTCTTGCACATGTTTGTAGCTGCACTCTTGCTTATCTTAAGGGGGGGTGTTAGATTAAAGGTTTTAACTTAATTATGTTAATTAAGTTACCTTTATTCCTCTCTTAAGATTTCACTTTAGTTTGCATATTGTGACATTTAATAATTATATTAATTATTAAATGTCTACCTATTAGGGTTTCTTTAGGGTTACTGTCCTCCTTTTATAAGGATTGATCGATTAATTTTATCTCATCTGATTAATACATTTTAGCTTCGAACACCCTTGTTTTGTCTCGAGATGTCTTTTTTTCTATAATAGAGTTAATTTGCATGCGGTGATCTTCCTAGGAGTGCATTACAGGATTTAAGTGAAGGACTAATTTTTGTGGATCTGGGGGTCGCCTAAATTTTTGGGAATTTTTGGACAAAATGGACCTCACCATTAAGTCTGCAGCACCCAAAAACCCCTATTTTCATATAAAATTTGTCCAATTTGGACATAGTTGCACCAGAAGGCAAAAACTTTTTTCCCCAAGGCCGTACAGCCCCAAGGCTCACATATCGAGATGAAAAACACTAAATAAAATATACCTAGGGTAGAATCTAGGAAAATAAGTCTGATCATTATGTAGAGCACTGAACCAACTTTCCAACACCTATTCGTTTGTGCAAAACAAAGCTTAGACACAAAAGTTACACCCTCGGGAGTGCAAAAAACACCTTTTTTTTAAAGGAATTTTTTTCATGCCTCGGAGTGCGTGTTGGGGAGGTCGTACGACCTCCCTAGCAATTTTTTTTGCCTCAGAAACAACTTTCTCCAAAATTGACAAAATGAAAGTTGATCTTAGGGTTTTTGGCCGCTATGAACGTAATGGTGACCTTCGTTTATGCTCAAACTGCTCTGAAAATTTGGCTACCTCCAGAGCTTGCAAAAAATCTCCTAGCTTGAAACCCTCATGGATCTGGCAAACGATGGCCAAAATCTGCAAAATAATTTAGCCAATCTTGACTTTTTCCAGTGCTTTGAATCCAATGGTGAAGCCCAATCTGATCCAAAACACCTCATAAATGAACTCAAGGCATGATACCCTCAAGGAATTTCGAACGAAATCTGCAATGATTTTCTCAAGAATCTGAGAAGGGGTTGAAAATCAAGGCCCTGATACCATGTTAAAAACCAAGATAAAAAATGCAAACCAAAAAATCCTTCTAGAGAAGAGAAAAACTGAAAAAGCAAGAGCTTTGCAAAAATATGTGCAAAATATTATTCAAGAATTCATAGTTACATGAGATGATTTTCTTTATAAAAGCAAATTATACATAACCCTAATCTTATCTTGAGCAATAAGATAGCTCAACAAGATAAGGATGAGAATAATAAACCTAGGAATTAAAATATTACCTAAGTAAAGTTATGCAAGTGTAATTAAATATTAATTACACCAATAGAGTAATCTTTCTTAACAATTCCCTATATTTTAGAAAGGATTAATATTTCTTAAAATTCCTTGTGTTTTAGGAAAATTAAATGTTCTTAACAATTTTCAATATTTTTCAGATAACTAATATTTTTAATAGTTCTTATTATTTAGGGAAAACTATTTTTCTTAATAATTCCCTATGTTTAAGGAAATATTTTTTTTTAGGATTTAATGAATACATATGAGACTATAATTAAAAAAAGAAACATTTCTATTAATTTAATAGTCTTTAAAAAATATATCTATAGTTTCTAAGTTTTCTATTTAAAGAAGTCATCATATTTGTTATCGATAGTGTTGAATTTTATTTAAACAATCAATCTATTTAAAAAAATTCAATGCATGATTTTATGTCAAATTTAAATTAATTTATATAATATGTCATGTTTAATGACATGACCGAGCCTTAAATTTGAGTCATTTACATGTCAATTTATTCATATTTCATGATAAATTAATTTTAATTAAATTATTTAATAATAAATATAATATTAATGATACCTACTTAAGTAACAAAAAATTAAAAATCATGTAGATCACAAGATTGCACCCTAATGCCCCAATATTGTAAAAGAGTTTTTCTAACTATAATCCATCACAGGCTATATGTATTAAGGGGTATGATCAATAAGTGTAATAGGAATGCAAGGGAAAAAATATAATAGAAATAAGAAATACAAGATTTAAATGAATGTATGAGGAATTTCATACATAATTTAAGGGACAAGTTAATGCATAGTCTTAGATTTCAAAAAATAATGAAATAAAGTGATTAGGGGATATCGAGATGAGGGGATAGAGGGATATTAATAAATAGGAAAATCTTTTCTAAGTCCATGTTAGATATAAGAAAAGGGAAAAGAGTCATCCTCAACTCACATGCTAAACCTAAAGAGCTAATACAAAAAATCATGAGGAAGGGGAAGAATCATCAAGAGAAATGATCCCACATAAAGCAATTGTGTGAGATAACTTAGGGAATGTAATGTACTAGAATAAAGATGAATACATTGATTTTATTTTCTTTTCTCTTGATTTTTCTTTTATGTCTTCGTGCAAGTGATTTTTATTTATTTTGAGTTGACTTTTATTTTTGTTTTGTTGGAAATGCATTTTTCTTATCCATATAGATGACATTATTACCTAATTCTAACCTCATGCCTAACAATTAAGAAGGAAGGGATCATTGAATAAAATAATAGCCTAGGCAAGTAATGACATCATAAAAATATATGTGCACATGGATGAGTGAGTATCTTCTGAATATTTTATGTCTTTTAATTTTGATTCATAGTAGGCTAACTCTTTGTAAGAGTCAAGGTATATAATGCTCTACACCATGCAATATTTGGTTAAATATTATAGCCACCAAAGATCTAGGAACTTCATGAAAGAACAAGAGAGGCCATCTATGAGAAAATAATGAGCTATTATATCAAATGATAAAATGATTGTTGATTTACACATGAGACCATTTGGTTACATAGCCAAGGTGATACATAGGATTAGACAAGATCATGAAAAGTGTCTTAATCCTATGTCATGCAATAACTAATATTAACTGAAAAAACCTACAGATCACAAAGATAGAAAACAAGCATAGATGATGCAAAACTCCACTTTTATTAGATAGTCAAGGGTCTCCTTATAAAGGAGAAATATCCAAGCATGAGTAGAAATATCCAAGTATGAGAAATATCTCAGTATGAGGAAAATATCTAGCAAGGAAAAATATCAGGAGATATTTAACCTGCACAATAAATGCCATGCCTAAGTAGGCTTAGGTCAACATGTGGATAACAAGCATTAAATATAAACATTAACACACCCCCTTAAGCATAACTTAGGTGGGTATGGATAAAATGGGTCCCAACTACTAGCCATGTTAGGTACCCATGTACAAAGTAATCTCTCATGAAGTGGAGAAAAGTAGAAAACCTTGTGGGAAAAAACTACCAGCCAAAAGAGAGAAAATATGCACAAAAATTATACACATGAAGTACTACTTCTTTCATTAAGTACAATATATGATTTCCTCCATAAGAGAGAAAATAATAGAAGGTCTATGAGATCCCCCCATAATACATGTCCTGCTACATTAAGGTTGGATAGTTGGCAAAGGATGCAGACGTAGATCCAAGAATGTGTCACAATGTTGTTTCCCTTGGGAAGAAATGAAACCAACTAAAGATGCAAGATATTTAAACATGTGAGAAGATGT
>VDFB02364263.1:0-25919 GCA_007258455.2 Sequoia sempervirens
CTAACACATCCATCTCTCCTCAGGAAGATCCCGTGGCTAGATTTCATGGGGCAGCCATAAAAAGACAATCTGGTCAAGACAAGACCAGTATAACCTCTAGACCTTAACCTTTTTATTCAACCACTAAACTAACTCAAAACAACTTGCTTGCAGAAGGGAAAACACTTAGAACTACCCTTTGAACACAACTCCAATGTCAAATCAATACATCCAATTCATTTAATAGCACTATCACTCAAAACATTCGGAAAACACATAAATTGCAGAGTTCTTTTCTATTCCAACTAAAAAACCAAAACTTGATTACAATCTACTCTTCTTTTAACTCGAGCCTCTTGCATCATAGATGCCATTTACCATGTTTTTAGGGATGTTGGTCGATCCCCCACTCCTATCTTTTAGGGGATCCTAGGTAACCGAGTTGCATGCAACATTTTCCATAATGGCAAATGTTGTCATGACAACTTTGTAACAACATTTGGCGACTTGTCATCATGCCATCTTCCTAACTCTTAGGACCTCTATCTCCTATATTTCGAGCAACCAACTCCATTAACTACCTCATGGCATCTTTCTAACATCATTCATGTGTTTAGAACACATTTAAGACTCAAAATCCCAACTTAAGCTACTAAGCTAAGCAAAGCAAAATTATTAACTATGACTAAACTTTGGTGACCTTAGTCCTAATGACTAATTCACCTAGCCACAACAATAACCTTCTAAGGTCCAAAACAAATACACAATAACTCTGACTTGGCTAATTTTAGATACAAGCCAAAATATCCTAACTATGGAGGTTAGCCTAGGTGTGCTCCTGCACCATCCTCCCCAAAACAAAAGAGTTCAATCCACCCTTGGATTGAGTAAGTTGAGATCAATGCCCAACTTCTTGAACTCTGATTCTTTGATCCATACTACATCAGCATCAAGTTGACCATGCCATTTTATTAGATGTTCCTTGTATTCCTTGGTTCTAGTCTTCTTGTAGACCCTAGTATCCAGTATACTGTCAGCTTGCTTGACTGTAGCAAAAGGTAGTTTGAGCTCTTCCACATCATGGCTGACTTCATTGAGGCTTTGATCCTTGTCTGGTGGTGGTCCTTTGTAATGAACCAGGTCTGCAATGTTAAAAATAGGGGACAACCCACTGTCTTCCTGTAGCTCCACTCTAAAAGCATTGTTTCCATACTTTGCCAAGATAGGACAGGGACCTATCCTCTTCATCTGTAATTTGTGAGGAACTCCTTTTTGTAACCTAGACTTTTTTAGATGCACCATCACCAAGTCTCCCACGTTGAAATGGATTTCTCTTCTACCCTCATCAACCTTAGTCTTATGCTTCATAGTATTCTCTGTCAATGTCTTTCTGACTGTGTCATGAATCTCCTACATTGCATAGGCAAAATCCTTAGCATATCCACTTCCCTTCACTCCATCCTTTAAGTCTCTTAGTTCATAGACTCCTCTAGGATGTAGACCATACACGATTTCAAAGGGACTCTTCCTTGTTGACCTGTTCACAGTGTCATTATAGGCATATTCATCTTGTCCAATCAACTGATCCCATTGTTGACCATACTCCTTGGTCAAGCACCTTAAAATATTTCCAAGGCTCCTATTAACAACCTCGGTCTGACCATCAGTTTGGGATGGTATGCAGATCCAAAAGATAAATTAGTTCCCAATCTTTGCCAAAGAGTCTTCCAAAAATGACTCATGAACTTGGTGTCTCTGTCTGACACAATGCTCATAGGTAACCCATGTATCCTTACTATCTCTTTGAAGAAGAGAGAGGCTATTTGGCTGGCATCATTGGTTGTCTTACATGGCACAAAGTGGGCCATCTTGTTGAATCTATCCACAACTACATAAACACTATCCATGCCTTGTCTTGTCTTGGGTAACCCAACCACAAAATCCATACTCAAGCATTCCCATGGCCTAGTAGGAATAGGAAGTGGTTGGTATAGGCCTGCATTTGAAGTACCCTTGGCCTTTTGACATACTATACAACTTTCCACATACCTCCTAACATCTAGATTCATCCTTGGCCAATAATAGAACCTTTGAACAAGTTCTTGAGTCTTTGTGATCCCAAAGTGACCACTCAATGCACCATTATGCTTTTCTTGTATCAAATTCTCTCTAATAGAGCCTCTAGGGACACATAACTGATTCCCTTTAAACAAGAGATCACTTTGCAAAGTATATTCAGCATATCTACTATGAAAATGATTCTTGTATTCAGCACATACCTTATAAATGTCTACAAAATCTTCATCATCTGCATATAGATCCTTGAAATGATCTATTCCCATGCTCTTCAACTGAATCTCTTGAATGGTGAGAACTCTTCTACTCAAGGCATCTGCCACCTTGTTGAGTACTCCTTTCTTGTGCTTGATATTAAAGGTATAAGCTTGCAGGTATTCAACCCACTTCATGTGTTTGTGACTCAATTTCTCTTGTGAGTTTAGGAAACTAAGTGCTTGGTTGTCTGAATACACTATGAATTCCTTGGGAAGCAAGTAGTGCCTCCATTTCCTTAAAGCCTGGACCAATGCATACATCTCAAGGTCATAAGAACAATACTTCTTCTTGGCTTCACTTAACTTTTCTGAATGAAAAGCCACTGGTTTGCCCTCTTGGCTGAGAATAGCTCCAATAGCCACATTGCTTGCATCACACTCAATAGTGAATAGCTTCTCAAAGCTTGGTAACACCAAAATAGGTTGGGTAGCTATCTTTTCCTTTAACAACTCAAAACTTTTATTGGCTTTCTCATTCCATACAAATTTAGTCTTCATTCCTCCTTTAATGGTATCCAACATAGGAGCACAAATAGCACTAAATTGTCTTATGAACTTCCTATAGTATTGAGCAAGGCCATGAAAACTTCTTACCTCTGTTGTTGTCTTTGGAGTAGGCCAATTGAGGATGGCTTCCACTTTGCTAATGTCCATTTTCAAGTTGCCATGTGATAATACAAACCCAAGGTACACCAGCTCTGTCTTGATGAATTCACACTTTTCTAAATTGATCATCAATTTCTCCTCATGTAGCTTCTTGCAAACCAACTCTATCTGTTTGAGATGCTCTTCTCTTGTTTTGCTATAAATTAGTATATCATCAAGATATACCACTACAAATTTACCAATGTAGTCTTTGAGGACTTCATTCATGAGCCTCATGAATGTGGAGGGGGCATTAGACAACCCAAATGACATAACAAGCCACTCATATAAACCCTCATTGGTTTTGAAGGCTGTTTTCCACTCATCTCCCTCATGTATCCTAATTTGGTGATAACCACTCTTTAAGTCTATCTTGGTATAGTACTTAGCTTCACCTAGACAATCCATTAGGTCTTCAATCCTAGGGATAGGGAACCTATATCTAATGGTTATCCTATTTATGGCCCTTGAATTAGTACAAAGCCTCCAATCTCCTCCCTTTTTAGGTGCTAGGACAGTGGGTACGACACATGGACTAATGCTCTTTTTAATGAGACCTTGGTTTAGGAGTTCTTGTATTTGTCTAGCTATTTCCTCATTTTGTTGAGGGGTCATCTTGTAGGCTGCCTTATTTGGTAGGGTAGCCCCGAGTATCAAGTCTATCCTATGACTTATGGCTCTTTTAGGGGGTAATGTTGCTGGTTGTCCACTGCTTACAATGCCTTCATAAGTCTGCAACATATTCTGTATCTCTTTAGGTAACTCTGGCTTCTTAGCTGCTTTGTCATTACTTACCTCTCTTGGCCTTAACACTAATGCATAGCCAACTCCTTCTCCTTCTTCCAAGGCTTATAAGAACTCTTTTTCACCAACCATGAGTAGATTAGGACCTGTTGTCTTCACCTTTGCATCCTCTAACAGTGACTGAATTTTGAATGTTACCTTATCCTTCTTGAAAGTATAAGAGTTCTTCGCTCCATCATGCATAGCTTGGCGATCAAATTTCCATGGTCTACCTAGGAGCAAGTGACATGCATCCATAGGTAACACATCACACAAGACTTTGTCCTTGTACCTTCCAATTGAGAACTCCACCCATGCTTGTTCATTTACTAAGACATGTTGGCCTTTATTGAGCCATGTGACCTTGTAAGGATTGGTGTGGGGTATCCTCGTCAACTTTAGCTTGCTGACTATTTCCTCTGACACAATACTGTCAGTAGACCCTGAGTCAATGATGACTCTACATACTTTCCCCATCATTTTGCACTTTATTCTAAACAGGGACCTCCTTTGGCTTGGTTCCTCCTTAACCGACTCTTTGATCAAAGTTCTCCTCATCATGAGGTTCTCACCTTCCTCTGAATTTAATGGTACCTCAGAATGTTTCTCTACTGCATTTGTCTTGTCATGAACTAGATTAGTTCTCCTATCACCTCTTTGGGAAGTACTACCCTTCTCTGGACACCTATAGGCAGGGTGTCCCATTTGATTGCAGTGATAACACTTCATATTGGCAAAGTGATTGCCTCTTCCTTGTCCACCACTTATTCCTCTAAAATTAGAGCCTCTTCCTCTACCACCTCTACTAGGGCTTCCTTCTTGCTGCTCAGAGTACTTGATTTCTCCTTGATCCCTTGATTCCGAACTCCTTCCACCATAGCCACCTCTTTGTCCTCTATTGTCTTTTCCTTACCTCTACTCTTGGAGGTTTGCTCTTGCTTCCTTTTTCTTTTCTCCTCTATCTTCAAGGCCATTTGATAACATTGGCAGATGGTTTTGAAGTTCACTAGACTCATGTCTTCTTGAATAGACCATTTGAGTCCATTCAAGTACCTTGCTAGCTTGATGCTTTCATCTTCAACCACCTTTGATCTTAGGCACAACTTTTGGAACTCCTCGATGTATGCTTGGACATCTAAATCTTTTTGTCTAAGATTATGTCTCCTCCTATACAACTAGACTTCATAGTCATTAGGTAGGTAGGTCTGCTTTACTTTAGTTACCATGCCCCTCCATGTAACTATAGGACCCTTTCCTTCTTTCTCTCTTTCATTTTGCACAAACTTCCACCATGTGAGAGTTGAACCTCTCAACCTTGACTTGGCCACCTTAACTTTTTGGGCTTCTGATATACCATCACATTCAAAGTGATTCTCTATACTTTCAATCTAGTCCATGACTGAATCAAGATCCATTTGTCCACTAAATAGTGGCACACCTTCCAAAGCTTTGCCACTTAAGGCCTTCAGTGCCTTCAAGAAGGGTTCTTCGGAAAGAACAGGGTCAGGTGTTGGAGCTTCCTCCTCCAAGTTTACTTCCTTTTCCTTTGCTTCCTTCTCTTCCTTTAGTTCAATTTTAACTTTGACCTTATCTGCCTTCTCTTGGACTTCATCCAGGAGTTGCTCCATTCGGGACAATCATTTTGTTACCAACCGATTATCCTCTTCTTGCTCTTCTACCTTCTTGGCTAACTCAGCGTTAGTCACCATGGTTCTATCTTCCTCTGGTGTATTCTCTCCTACTGATTCAGTGGGTTGCAACATCAATTACAAGCCTGATCAAACTTTGCTCTAATACCAATATGGTGTAAGTGGTTCCAAGGCCTTCTTGCACAACTAGCTAAGAAGACTTTTCTCTGTCTTCATCCAGGAACCTAATATCTTCTAGGTTCTTGTTAGGCTTAGATTATTAACTAAGTCATGATCCAACTCCTCTCCAAGATTTTCACACCTTGTGCCTCACCTTGAAAGACTAACACCACCTTGTTCTGGGCAAACTCTTTCCTACACTTAGAAGACTCTAAGTGCCAACATCACACAAAACCTTGAATTGATTGCAGGGGTGTCAAAGGTACTTGAAACATTCCATACACATCCAACTGGATCCATCTTGGAGGATCTTCAACCTTCTTTCTTACCGATTCCAAAATTTGGTCTTGAGGAGGCCTAATTCCTTGTAGCCCTTGACAGTGACCTTTTCCTCATTCCTGCCCAAACTTTCCAAACAGCCTAAAAAAAAAAATTCACATTTGAATACCCTTTTTGATCCTCTAAAAGATTCACAAGGTTTCAGACCCCTGAGCCCTTCGTACACCGGTTTCCTATTCTCTAGGTCAAATAGGGCTAAAAGACCTAATTTCTAGGATTTTTTTGATCTCTTGCTTATCTCTCACACAAATGGATTGACTGGACCTCAATCCTTCTCGCATGTAAATATATGACCATACCCTACCTAGAACCATACTTGTTCTGTACTATACCTCTATTCCCTGCCTAAATTCTCAAATTCTTCACTGTCAAACCTCTAACCGGGCACTCTTAACTCGCCTAGGGTTTGTTAATGCACTATGCTGCTCAACTCTTCATGAATCCTACCACTACATATGTATAGACCAATGGCTCCCCTAACACATCCATCTACTCTCAGGAAGATCACGTGGTTAGATTTCATGGGGGAGCCATAGAAAGACAAACTGGTCAGGACAGGACTAGTAAAACCCCTAGACCTAAACCTATTTACACAAGACAACAAATTAACTCAAATAAACTTTCTTGTAGAAAGGAAAACACTTAGAACTACCCTATGATCACAAATCCAATGTTAGATCAATACATACAATTCAGTAAATAGCATTGTCACTCAAAACACTCGGAAAACACAGAAATTGCAGAGTTGCTTCTATTTCCATCTACAAAACAAAAACTTGATTACAAATCTATATCCTTGAAATTAGAGCCACACCTCCCTTAGATGCCATTTACCATCTTTTTAGGGTCTATTGTTTGATTCCCCACTCCTATCTTTTAGGGGATCCTAGGTAACCGAGTTGCATGCAACATTTACCATAATGGAAAATGTTGTCATGACAACTTTGTAACAACTTTTGGCAACTTATGGTTATGCCACCTTCCTCACTCTTAGGACCTTTATGTCCTGTACTTCGAGCAACCAACACCATTAACTACCTCATGGCATCTTTCTTACATCATTCATGTGTTTAGAACACATTTAAGACTCAATTTCCAATCTAAGCTACTAAGCTAAGCAAAGCAAAATTTAATAACAATGACTAAACTATGGTGACCTTAGTCCTACTGACTAATTCACCTAGCCATGGCAATGACCTTCTAAGGTCCAAAACAAACACACAAAGACTCTGACTTGGCTAATGTCAGATACAAGCCAAAATTTCCTAAGTATGGAGGTTAGCCTAGGTGTGCTCCTGCACCAGTGGGATGAGTAAGTCGGGATGTGTCCCCCAGCCATTTGTGTCATTATTTGGGGGACATGGTGACCATGAACATTGTGATGTGTTAATGATGCCATGGGTTGTGTGTTTTGACTACTTTTTCCAAATTGTTGGGTTTGGACCAGGGGGATGGTCGAATGTTGTCCTTGGGATTTTATGGGATTTGATAGTGTTGACGTGTTCACATTTTGTTGTTTTCCTTGAATAAATATATGTCGTTTACCCCCACCCAAAGGATTTTGTGAGATACCAATGAGAGGGTATGTCAAAGGTGTACTCATGGTATTCAATGTAGCTGTCAAAGGGGGATTGGTATGACTTGATGATGCCCCCGTCGCATTTACCAGATTGGTAAAAAGAGGATTAGAGTAATTTTCCCACATTGTCGCAGAGCCAAAGGTGGTTCCAGCCGATTGTGACAATGTTGTGGACATTGTGGGCACTATGGTAGATTGTGATCCTCCAATGGATGTAGCATTTATTGTACTAGAGGTG
The DNA here is from genome assembly GCA_007258455.2 of Sequoia sempervirens. Lineage (NCBI taxonomy): Eukaryota > Viridiplantae > Streptophyta > Pinopsida > Cupressales > Cupressaceae > Sequoia > Sequoia sempervirens. The sequence goes on from VDFB02364263.1 coordinate 7,705, forward strand.
TGTGGGATGTTGGAGGTAGCATGCATTGTCGTTGTAGTGTCAAAGAAAGTATTGCTCATAGTGTTTGGAGGTTGACCACTATGTGACATGTTATGAGCGTTGTTGTCATTAGCGTTAGGAGATGTTGATCTCAACATGTTGATGTCGAATCCATGTGGTAACTTAGCTCCTTGACTCAAGAGTATGGCTAAGTATCTATCTCTATCGTATAGGACCATTTGTTCGATGAATTGAGAGGCCTCTGGATCTTGTGCCGCTACCTCTAGGTTTTCCTCAAGTATTTGACCGTATTCATCCTTATGCAAGAATGGTTCAACTGGACTGTTTGATGAGGAAGGTATTGTTGTGAGAGGTTGATTGTTTGTATTTCCAAATGGATCATCAAAAGTCCAGTTTGGGTCATATGTGGGATTATTGACAGTGGAAGTGGGATCTTGTCGAAAGTTTTCCATTTGTCGTTGTTGTTTTTGGAGTCTAGTTTCCACCATAAAATGAGATTACTCAAATTAAAATGACAACTAAATGCAAGGATGACACTATGCAAAGTCTAAGTTCAAAATGACGACTAGGATGAATAATATTTTTGGTTTTTTTGGGAATAAAATATGCAATGTCTAAACTTATAATGCAATTTAAGACAAGGGTACCTAAGCACTTCTAAGCTCAATCTTTGTTTTCGATTTTGGTTACTAAAGGACTTTGTTGAAAAGGACAAGATGACAAGGTCTAAATGACTAGTGAGTTTTCCTAACTAGACTGTTGAGTTGGAAAATCTCACAAAAGGGACAATGACTGAAAATGGGATTGATAATTTAGTCCAAGAGAAACTAGTTTCGAAAGCAATGACATTGCAAATTGTGCTAAAATTTTCCTAATCCAAAGTATGCAAGTATTAAAACCTAGGGACAAACTAATGCCTAATGCATGCAACTAAAAAGAATGAAGGATGTAACCTATGGTGAAGAATGCAAACTAATGGTCAAAAGTTTGAGCAATTTCAAAATTGGTTTCTGACAGAATCCTTTTGGAAACAATGTTTGACAAATGATTGACAAGGTGTAGACTTCAGATTTGACTTTGTATGAATTTTTACTTGTGACAGGAGAATGCATCATTTGAGGCTGCAAATGCGTCACAATTTTGTGAATGCGATTTGGTTTGAGCGAATGCGGCTCTTGATTTGAAAAATATGACTGTGTTTGACAAATGCAGCTCTGTGAGGTTCATATGCATCGCGACACAGGAAAATGTAGTGTTTTAGATGTCAAATGCGGTTGGTATGATCGATTGCATTTTAGAAAATCGATTGCGGTTCAACAGATGCATCACAGTTTGTTAGAAATTGAGTTTCTTGACATTTTTAGGGCAAATTTGATCTGTTGAATGTTGAATTTTTTTTCAAAAATGTAAATGTGGTGAATCCAGAAAGCACTTGACAAGCACAATGTTTTGAATGTAAGCAATCACACATAATACAAGTACAATCCTAAAGGGCCAATAGGCCAAGGGTTTGTATACTTGATACAGCCCACCTTTATACCCCGAATTGGTGATAAACACCTTTCCTTCTCGAGAGCGGATAGCTTAGAATTTTGGTGGCATTGGCTCCCCTCCATGACTCATTAACGTCATTTGAGCACACCAAATTCAGATTCTTTGGGTAATGACTTCCCAAGAATTTCTATCTCTACTCAAGGGGATCAGTAGTGTGTCTTCGGGCATGATACTGTACCCTGCATTATATCAAGCAACGGCCAAAGAACAGTTGGACACTAAGACAAAAGGTTTTTAATACAGGCATTTCATTCGTAGGGCATGATCCATGTAGCGAGAGTCCCCTTTTGGATCCATCTCATCGGAACCACATGCGTGATTCTTGGGCTTTCCCCAAGAATCCACTTTTATATACCGGCTGGAAGTCCCTCGGTGTCAAGGTGCTACCAGTCTGAGTCGTCCTCGGGTGAGTACTTTTTCCCACCAGAACAAGCCCAAGTTTTAGAGTTAGTAACCATTTCTCTTACACCCAGGGTCGCTTGAAAGCGCAAGGGGAGAGGATACTTTGATTACTAAATCGTGAGGGTAATAACATATAAAAACGGGTATGGTTTTCTAATCACCAAGTTTTCAAAAGGTGGGAGCATACTCACCTACCATTTTGCAAACATAGTCATGCAAATTAGAAGACATTGTTCTTTTTAATTGCACTAAAAGTAAGTGTGTACTAATCTAAGAAAAATACAGACACAATTTTTTAGTGTTTATTCTTCGACATTCGAACATGCAAGACCACGAGTTAGAAATTTGAATTTTTTCCTTTGACCTACGAAAAGTAACCGCCAAATGCTGCAAATAAAAATTAGTACCACAAAAACCTAACTAGGCAGAATGCAGAAAAACCATAATAAAAAGAACAAAGAAAATAGCAAAAACTCAAATGCAAATCAACAGAAAATGTTACCAGTCAAATGTGTCATGATAGAGTGAATACGTAGCTCTGTGTTTCAAATGCAGCTCAAGAATTCAACTGAGGCTTTCCAGACTACAATTGCGGCACGACAGAGTGATTGCGGTGTTTAGGTCTAAGAATCTGTCGCGACGCATCATATGCGTCATAATTTTAAAAAAACTACTGCGTCACTCAGTACCTGTACCTGCAAAAAAGATAGAAAACGCACGAAACCGTATGGAAAAAATAAAAAGAAACAAAGTCGGGTTCACCAATGTATCTAAGGGTTATTTTTAAGTTTAGTTTATCAAATGAATTGAAAGCATAAACCCAAAGAAATAATGAAGTGCAAAGGAACAATAAACGAAAACACATAAAATAGAACAATCTAACCCAATGTTTTCATCCTCCATGATTGATCTCCATTACACCTTCTAACTTGTTGATTTGTGTTGCCCTCAGATCGAACATGTGAGCAATCCTTGACGAAGTCCTATATAAGCTTTGAAGGATTTTCTTCTAAAATCCTATGTCTATGACAATATGATTGAAATGTCTATGCCTAAATATGCCAAAACTTAATGAAATATGCCAATAAATGCTACGATGCCTGCAAAAATGCCTAAGTATGTCAGTGCGTCATCTAAAAATGAGAGCAAAATAGCATTTTATAGAAATACCATTTTGAATCGGATGAGCGAGGATTGACTTTTAGCGGAGACCACAAAATCAAAGGGCGAGATTAGAATTTGATAATCCCTATCGAGGGTTAGGGGAAAAATCAGCAAACTGAGTGGTTGAGATGTCATCACGAGAAGATCAGATTGGCTGATGGAGAATAAATGAGATAATTAATTAGAAAATAAATATTTTTGAAAATCAAGAAGATAAAATTTTGATTTGTGAGATTTGAAAGGAATCAAGAAGAGTTGAACTAAAGATCAGTTGGAAAATCAGATCTACGATTATGATTTTTTAGAAGATGAATTACCATTTGAATTAAATTAATTCAAAGAAATATAGATTTAATGTGAAATAATAAATGTCGATTTTAGGTTATTTGCAAAATGGTAATGGAGTTAAGAATGTGATGACATTTTAAATAATTTCATTTATTGGAAATGAGAGGAATATTAATTTGATAATTAAATAATTAGATAATTATTTAATTTAGAAGATATGATTAATGATTAAATAAATTAATAAATTCATTTAATTAGCGACAATTATTGACATATTAAATAAATAAATAAACTTATTTATTTTAATAATCAAAATGAAGCTGAAGGGTGATTAAAATACAGAATTTAAAAATTGTTGAATTAAGGGAAGACTTAATTGTGACATATTTAATAAATAAATAAAATTTATTTGTTAATAATCATGAAGAATAAAGGACTTGAATTAATTAAATAATTATGAATTATTTAATCAATAGTCGAATGTGGACCAAGGACATAATTAAATGTCATAATTATGCTAGGACGAAAGTGGTAAAAATAGAGCTTGCAGGTCTAAGTCATTTTTATGTGTCTATAGATACATTTCCTTCTCAGTGAGTCCTATCAACAATGTGAGCACCTACGCGATGAGATCTTGGCCATTGGATCAAGGCCCTCCTTTGATTGTGTTTTCCTCCCATTGCACATCACCAATTTACACCTCAATTTCTAGATCACATTAGCGATGGGAAAGAAGGGGCGATGGAACAAGATCAAGCCATGTGTGCCTAGTCCAAAATCAAAGGCACAGGAAACATCGCTCACAAGAGCAACTTAAATCACCGATAGAATTTTGGAACATAGAACTGCATCGCTTATCGCTACTTTGGGACTCAAAGTTTACAATCAATCCACGATGAGCGATGGAAGAAAATTCAAAGAGCATAAAAGGCTATCACGCATCGCCAATTTATGATGCAAAACTCACAAGCCATTGGCGATAAAGAAATCCAGTGATAGTGAAGAGAACATACTTATCGCGCATCACCAATGCAAAACTCAAGACCCGAACCCTATCTACAATACGCAATACAAAGGAAACACCACTCGTCACACATCACTAATGTAAGTCGTGCATTCACAAAGTTATCTGCGATGAGCGATGGGAAAAAGCAATAAACAGGAACTTAAGTGGAACAATTTTGCATGTTCTCATAAGTTGTTTTGAAAAATGGGACTGCCTAGGATGACGTAAGATAAGGACTCGAAAGACTTAAAACCATTTTATTCAAAGGATGTAAAGGCCAAATAAGGTTGATCGATCAACCTTATAAAATGAAATATTTCTCAGACTTAGGCATGAGGGGCCGGTTACTTCATGGGCTCCAATGACACAAGTTGTTTTAACATGAAGGAGAACTGATCATAGGAGGTCAACAAAAGAATATATCAAAACACCAAAGTTTTAGACAAAGGAGAGGATATTCAAAGCCAAGTAACTCCCACAAAAAACTCTAAACCCTAACAGACCAAGAGAACACCAAGGAATATGCAAATTGAACCAGTGGAACATGAAAGTTTTTTTAGGGTTCCACCACTCCTACCGTAATCATTCTATATTATATGAGAAATTATCTCATCTTCATCCTGATCATCCAATAGAGGGTTGTGTTCTATTGTCATCAGATTCTGTAGGGAATACTTATCTTCCTCATCCAAAGTGGGCCAAATAGTTTGCTCAAGATCAACATAAGATTGGGCTAGAGGATAGAGGACCAATTTCTTGGTCACAATCCCATTAGATATTATCATATTGTCAGACCTACAACCTATGAATGCATTAGTTATAGCTAATCATGGTCTACCTAGGATGAGTGGATATCCCGCAAGTTTAACCTTTGGTTGTAAAACTATGAAATCAACATGATATTCCCAAAAATCTAATGCAATAACTAAATCTTCAATGATTACTTCAGCTTCCTCTTGCTTCTTGATCTGGAGAGTTTCCAACTAAGTTTCTAGGTGACTAATAATGTCCTCCTTCATGTTGGATAGCAAATTGCTTAATTTTATCTTTAAAGCCCCACTAGATGATTTTCCAATGGTGGATGTCCTCTCTCCTCTTGGCCTCTTAGTGAAGGTCATGTAGTAATTTTTGTAGACCTTGTAGATGTCTTCAAATGGTATTTGAGAGATATCCCCATGCCCAATAAGATTGAGGGCATCCATATAGTCCTCATTGACCCCTCTCAAAAATACTGACTTGAGGGATTCTTCAAATAACTTGTTTTGTGGGTTTTTCTTCAAAGAAAACTGAAATCTATCCACATAATCTTCTAATGGATCATCCTCCTTTTGTGACATTCTGAAAATGTCATCTCTCCTCCTATCAAGTCCTCTACAATAGTCTTGGTACATCTCCAAGAACAATATTTTCATGGTATCCCAATCAGGAATAACATCCCTGCCTAATCCCATAAACCATCTTATGGCTACATCTTTTAGAGTGGCAGGGAAGAGCTTGAGCCTATGAGAATCAAAATTATAGTTATAACTTTTGCATAGGAAATAAAATTCAAATATAAATGTATCTAGATCTTTAGTCACCAACCCATAAAAGACTGGTAATGCTAAAGGAGGAATATTATTCAGTACAGTAGCCCTTTCTTGGTTGGTGATTGGGAACTCAAAGGTTGCACGTTTAGGATCATCCACTACATCACCCATGGTTCGATATGTCTCCTTTGTGTGCTAGATGATGGTGATAGGGAAATTTCTTCTTCAGTATTACCCTCTCTCTAAATACTAGAGTCACCAATTTCTACTATGGCTTCTTGGAATGTAAAGGGGGGGAATCTACCCAAAGAATCTCTTTACCCCTACATACAATAAATATGGCTTTGTATAGTAGCAGTCTTGCACAATGTCAGTGTAACTTTTGGTGTGTTCAAAAAGATTAAGTCTAATAGTCCTAATGTTGTAAACAAAATGTAAACTATGAAAGCTTGGTTCAAACAAGTTTATGAAGATAGAACCATCCTCAGAAATGATGCCAAAAATGGAGAGTCTAAACTAGTATATTGTAAACTTGGTATAAACCACACAATTCAGAGGTATGACTAGCTGAACAATCCACTCAACATTGTAAAGACTACATTAAATTGTCAACCAAGGTTTGTAAACTTGTGATGTTGTTGCACTATATGTGCCTTCAAAGACTTGAGGCTACCTAGGTTATCCTATTTAAGGTATTCTACTTGCTAGAAAATCATAGAATTTCATAACAGTGAAAGAAGCAAACTAGCGCTAATGGCTACGAGTACCTACAACTTAACCTATAATTGAACTGCTACTAATAAGGAATTATTATACTGACTCAAAATTGATCAAAACTAGTAATTTGACATATTCTAACCTCTAGATTACTATAGGTTAACTAAATGCATTCATTCTCATGAACATTCATTGTTGGTAATCAAAATATGAGAATCTATTTTTTCTTATATGCAATTTATGAAGTAATGATAAATGGAAATAACTACTAAATAGAAATAAACAACTGCAAATATTGTGAAGAATATTTACCTTGAGTGACCTTCTCAAGTGGTTTTCCTCACTTAACTAAACCAAATCTAAACCTTCAGATTCTACACATTCATATGAACTTGAACTTCATTCATTACGCATTACAGAGATTACACAAAATCTTCCTCACAGATTATATTCAAATAAATCATTTTTGAATAATCAACATGTTTGGAGATGATAACTAAAAACTGAAAAGTAACTGATAACAAAATACCAAATCAAAAACTATCTAAGGACTCAACCATCAGCTATATATAAGCACAGGGGAGTTTATTCTAAGCACAACTCCTAACTGCAATCATTAACTACAACTCCTAGATATTAGAATATGCAATTAATATTTGAATTGTTCAAACTGTAACTAAAAAGAGATAAGAATTCTAATAGAATTGAAACTCTTCAAAACAGATTTGCATGTAAAACACACAAACAGTCATCTAGAATCCTATCAAAAAAATAATTATTCTTCTCAATGCCTTATTAAGTGTCATAATGATGCATGACTAACTCCATCAGGCACCTCCACATGTTAGTTATTACACTCAACTTGATCTAGAACTTCTCCTATTTTGTTGTCCAAGTCTTCCTTTTGTTATGGGCTATAGTGTCTTATTGGCTACAAGAGGTTAATCCATAAAACATATACATAAAGCAAACTACCATGATTAAACATAGAATTCCATCCACATTTCATACATACTCACATATAAACCATGCAATGCTACTATATCATACCTATATTTCCATTACTATAGTTTAAGTCCAAGGTTATCTAATAACCATGAAAAGATAGTATATTATAGGAGTATAGTTTGAAAATATTGTCTGATAATATATGAAAGTATGCATAAAAATAACAAAAAATAGGCTAATAAATGTACCCATCAATGATCACGCTTCACCATACAGGAGTGAAAGGTATAACCTACTAGAGGAGAGTCTTGGATGATATGAAAGTATTTAGATAGAAACCCTAGCTATAGACATAGCCATGGGAGGATGACCAAGATAAACTCTTCTATGCTTAGAAGACACAGTGGTGCATGGGCTGTCAGATTCACAACATAGAAAGGTACCTGCTAGACTAAGTGGCTAGACAGTTTGGTGACCAGCAGGATGTCTTGGCACTAAATTATAGGGTGGTGTATGCACACTCTTTTAGAGAGATTGGAGCTTGGGGACCTCAGACAACTTCTCAAGTATCTATTGAAAATTTCACACAATTGGCTCCCTTGCCATGGGCTTATGTGGGTGGTGCAACGGATCCTGGAATGACTCTGTCCTATGATGCATGGTTTGTTGGTTCGCTCAACACCAACCCATCAGGTTGATAGACCCAGCGGGGGTCGATGGTGTGGAGTGAGGAAAAGGTTAGGGCAGAGGTAGAGGATAGGTTCCTCAACATCCCAGACAAGTTTTGAGATAGGTTGGAGACATTGGAAAAAATCCTCAACAGCCTCCCTTAGTACAACCATAGGTATAGGTGCATCAAACTCTGAGGCTAGATATTTAGGGTTTTCTATAACAGTAGAAAATGGAGAGAGATACTGCTATATAGGAGAAAGACACTGCTTTCCAAGAATGAGATCATGCCAAAGCTGAGAAAGATAGATACTGATAGGAGAGAGACCAGGAGTGCCAATAGCGACAGCAAGTAGATCTACAGCTAGCTTAGGAGATAGCTTGGAGACAATAGTAAGAGGCTAGCTCTGCATAGGGATAGGGTACAATGGTCTTAGCCACATTATATGGTCAGGCTATGGCCGAGGCTTCATATTACCAGACATTGTACCATCATGAGATTCGTCGGCACTGGCGGCAACCATATTTTTCACATAGGAGTGGTGTAGCACCGAGTGGATTTGTAGGTGGCTATCAAAAGGGAAGTTAGATAGAGGAGGCCCTTAGGTAGCCATCGATACGAGGATCAGGGGAGTAAAGGATAGATCCTATGTAGACACATTTTTTATATAGCCTAATTGTATTGATGTATGCTCATTCATCGACTCATTGTTTGATAGTCTCATGTATATATTTTGATAGATATCACATATTTGACTTGTATCATAATATTGATAATTTTGACATATATGAGATGAATTTTGATGTGATAATGATATATGATGCTTTATTTTATGCTTATGATGTTATGTTATGTATGCTTTATGATGCATTATGGATGCATGTATACAATTGTGATGTATTTATTATTCTTACAATCTGATGTGATGCAAGTGTATATGATTCATGGATGCAATGCACATATTATGGATAATATGAATGCATTTATTTTTGTATTTAGATATGACATATTAGGCATATGCAAAATGCATGCTATGATATTCATGCTAATGGTTTATGTTGGATGTTGATGATATGTGGTTGTCATTGATGTCAACACTATTGGCATTAATGTCTTTAAGGTTGTATATGTCAAGGATATTAAGAAAATTGTAATAAAATGAGTTGCAGGTTGTCAGTGATGAAGTGAAGTCCAGTTTGTTGGTTAGCTTAGTACGTTGATGATCAGAGTTTGTGGATTAAAGGGTTTGTTTTCAAGTATATCTAGTTTATCCACGTTAAGTTTCAGAGATCTGCATGAAGATTTGATCGAGTTGTGAGCATTTGTGTTCTGAAAGTCATTTTGTTGCTTCAGTTGGTGTTCATAAATGAAGATAATACGATTCTAGTAATTTCAGTTGTTGTGTATGTTTCTCTAGTGATTCATGGTATTTGCAGATTTTTCTAGATCGTGCTATATCTGTGTTGCACATCCGCATTGATCGTTGTGCTCGTGATCGGTGATTTTCTCTTGTGTGTTCATGTTTTTCATGTTCATGGCCGACAAGGTGATGGTAGTGTGTTGTGGATCTTCATGGAATAATTTTTGAAGGTGTTTCATGTTTGAGGATGTCTTTTTGGGTCTTCATTATGTTGTGGTTGACATTGGTTAATTCACATTGATAATTGTTTATTGTTTTGGGATGATAGTTTGTATATGTTTTATTTTTATTTTTTTGAAGTCGACATGTAACAATGTAATCTCTTGTTGCGGATATATATAAGTGAGTGTTTATTCCATTTGAAGGCATGCATGTGTATGAGATGTGTGAATAATGTCCTAATCATTCAAAGGCAGAAGCAGAGTGTGAAGAAGGGTGAGCAGAGTGTGAAGAAGTGTTCATGTGCTTAACCAGAACTATAATTAGGCGTTAGCAGATGCTATTTTCTCAGTTCAAAATCATGCGGATGTAATCTGAATGTTTCTATAAGACAGTGTGTCTTCCTTTGGGCACAACCTTTTGTATTTGAGCAAGGATCTCTAGGCAAAGGTGGACTAAATGCATGTGCATTCACCATTTATTCTTCTTTATACTTTTAACAAAGTATAATCTTGTGGACTAACCTCCACTATGGTTTTTCCCTACATGGTTTCCACATAAAAAACAAATCTTGGTGTTATGTGTGTTTCTGATGTGTTGATGATTTATGCTTTCATGGTTATTAATCAGATTTGAGAATAAGGTTAATAAGTTTAATAAGTTTAAATTTTTGTGACAACTGATTCACCCCCCCTCTTAGTTTCCTACCCTTGTGTTGCCAACAGTTTATGGATGCAAGATGGATGCACTTATTTTTGTTCTTCCATGATACTTAGATGTTAGTAAGAATCATATAGAATATAGATGGAAGATGGAAGAATGATATGGTTCATTGATTAGCCTTTCTTTATGATGATTCATAATTCCAACAAATCTATAATTATTTTGAGATTTTATTGGATATGATGACGAGAAAGATGATATTGCTTTACTTTTAAGGACTTTTTTTAATTCATCATAGAAATCCTTATTTTGGATATAGAAAATAGACACAATGCACCAAGTTATGAAGAACCAGGGAAACGTTGTATCTAATGCAATGGACTTTAACTCTACAAATAGATAGGAGTGTAGTGTAGGAAATTCACACCCTTGCATTTTCACACTTGTTTGGGCCCACCTTTCTTGTTTTATCCTTATTTATGTCTTAATTGGTCCTATTTTGTATCCATGAGCCTAATAAATTATATCTTTTTCTAGTTAATCCTGACAAACATCAATGGATAAATGATAATTTAATGATTTTGTCTAAGTGTCCCTAATTTTTGGGTCGATACTAAGATGCCACCTAGGGTGTATTTGTCCCCCAAAGCTCTTGGGACCTTGATTTCAGGTGTGCCTTAAATGGACCCCTTTTTGGAGTCTAAGCCCCGAGTTCCATGCCTTAGGACTAAGACACCACCTAGGGTGTCTTAGTCCCCCTTAAGGTATTTTTGGGATTTAATTTCAAATCTTGGTGGGGTTTAGCCTCCTTTAATTAATGAATTCATATGTCGGCTTGTTGTGGTGTAATTTCAGGATATTAAGCATAGATAAGTATAAATACAAGGTTCCTTCTCTCATTTTCTCATCCCAAGCAAGATAAAAAGATATATAAGGACTCTAAGCATCCATGCATTCAAGTATTTGAGCATTCAAGATAATTTCATCAAGCATTTGGATCCATCATCAAGATTCAAGCATCATATCAAGGATATTGTTGCATCATGTTTGTTATTGTGTTAACATTTGTGATGTAGGGTTTATGATGCAAGCAAGTGTTTTATGCAAGATCTACATCCTTCAAACAAGATTCAAGAACCAAATCCATTGTAGCCATTTCAAGCATATTTTTAGCACCTTATTACAAGGGTTTGGTGAGTTGCAACATATTACTTTGTTCATTCATCATTTCCCTCCTTTATTTCATTTCATTTCAAGGTTTAATTAAGGGAAAGCAGAGGTGCGAAAAACACTTTCCTAACGCCAAATCCACAAGGAAGAATGCAATGCGTGGCTTTTAATTTTCAAATTACAATCTAATTAAGATACACATGAAATATTTTTAGAAATAGAACAAATACAAAGACAATGAATAACAGATTTACGTGGAAACCCCACGAAAAACCCACCACACCAAGCTGAATCTCTTTGTATTACAGTAACAACAATTACATACAATCAGAGATACAACTCCTGGTATTAGTTCTCAGTAGTTTCATTCATTGTTCATCCAGTTATAGAAAAGCTCTCAACAATTCGATTATCTTCTTAATCTCCAAATCAAAATCGATTCTTTAAATCTTATCACATTCTAATTTTTACCTTTTGTGCATCCTTATCCACCATTGCCTCATCATAGAAAGTTTCCACTTGAGCATCGATTTTTCCCTACATGTTGTTCAGCTCCAACGTCGCAACAGTTGCAAAAAATCTAACTGCCATCCATTCGAAAATCGCTTCCTCTGATTGGTCCACGATGCTCCACATAGGATGGTCAATCTGGTCAAGGGAATTCAACTTTGTTGGCATATCGGTGAGACACTAACAGTGTCTCCCCGATGCCACAAAGACTTCATATCGATATCATCATAGATCCCAACAGTCGGCAGGACGTTATAACGAATGCCATGTGACATACCGAAATCCATCGACATCCATCACGTTTCTATCGGCAAGAGATTCCTCCATCGGCTAGACTCATACCAATGTTCACAAATCACGCGACTTCCACTTTGCCATCGGCAAGACTTCCCATTCACCAAAAGGTTTCACCGAGTCTCCTCAAGTTTCACCGAAGCAACAATCAGTCGGTGAGACTCATCGCTTTCGCCAGACTTCATACCGAAGTCCTAAGTCACACCAATCGCTCCAATCACCAGTCGGCAAGACTTATGCTTTTCGCCGAGACCACATAATGAGCGCCCATGTCTTGCCAAGTCAGGCAAGACATTTGACTTCACCAAGACCTTTCACCGGGTGAATATGTCACACCGAAGACTATCGGCAAGACTCTCCATCAATTGCCAAGACTTCATACCGAAGACTTTGAGTCACCATGAAGGCACCAAGTGAAGTCTCCCATCGGCGAGACATTTCATTATCGTGAGACTTCTCCCCGAGATCCTTGAGCTACTCCGACATCCACTTTGACACCTGATAAGAACATATTGTCGGCCAGAGGTCTCCATTCGACAGAAGGTCACAGAATACATCTAGGTCACAAAGATAGACTTCATTCTAAGACATCACCTCTGTCTCGCGACATGAACATTTCAAGTGGATTTAGAATAGTTAGTCGCCCAGACATGAATAATGTCACATGGATTCTTTCCTTTCGGAGTTACATGTCAAGATGGATTGAGGAAAATATTCTAACATTAATTACCAACAAGGGGTTTGACCAAGGCAAACCCCCATTCACTACTAATCAACAAGTTTTTCCTCTCTTGTGTGCTTATGATTGCAGATTTAGGTTGAAGATTTGAAGATTATTTGAAGTGCAAAGTTGTCATCTTCACGAAAAGTCACCTACAAGCCAAATCTAGAAGTTTCAGGACCTGAGATCAGAGAAAAAGGAAGTGCAGACATCAAGACTTAGGACCACATTTAGAGATTGCAGAAATTCAGATCGGGGCTAATAAGACACCTAGGGCATCTTAGTCCTCCTGAGGCTATTTTTCAGAAATTCTTCCAGATCTGGTTCCGACATCCAAAGATTTCGCATTTTCCCCAAAAAATAGCACTGGGACTAATAAGATAGTAAGGGCATCTTAGTCCTCCATAGCACATTTTGAAAGCTTCTTTGCATTTCTAGAATCATCATTGCATTTCCAAACTTCCCAAGTACACATATCTTAACTTGTTGCATAATTTCATCATTTACACTCATCATTTAACTTGGATTATTAGGTTTTGTGAGTTGAATGATTACTTGTCTTTTCCAAGCTTTTTCTTGGTGGTGAACCTCTCAAAGCTTAAAGAACCCCATCCTAGGTCTTCCTTATTGAGAATTGACTCACCTTGTGAGGTTGATAGTCAATCCAATTAGGACTCTTAGGACATTATTGAGTGATAATAGGAAAATAAGTGGGCTTTCCCCCATCCTATTTTTCTTATTGTTCAAGGAGTATCCTTGTTCATACCTGACATACGAAAATCTTATTTGACCATGTGAAAGAATGAGTGATTGAAGTAAGGAGACTAATACACAAAAGGTATGAAGAACTTGATATGTCCTATCCATTGTTTTACTTGAGACTATCCCAACACATGCAAGATAAGTATTCACCGAGGTTATACTACAAGAACATCCATCAAGCACATCAAACAAAAGCAATGATCAATGCCCCAATATTTTCTCTCTAAATCATTTTGATAGACATCATCAAGAGATCATCAAAATGGACTAATAAGATAAATTATAATAAAATATTAAAATGAACAAACAATCAATGCTATTCATATCAATTGCCAAAGAAATTTTGATGTTCTTAGATGATATCCAAAATGATGCCCATTGTCAGAACAATATATCCTAGGACATGCATTGGATAGTGATGTTGTGTTAAACTAATTAGGTCATTGACACAAACTTAATTAATGAGTTCAAATATTAACCTTGACTCCACGATTCGTGTTCATTAACTTTTACCTTTTGAAATATTGCACTTGTGTATGTTTGTGTAGACACTAAATATCTTGGTCTACGAGCATCACTTTTCAATTGTCTTGCTCTTCTTCCTTGCATAATTAAATAATTTTAATTATTTAATTAATTCATTTCTTGATCTTTATTCTACTATGATCAATTGAATAAATTTAATTGTGTCACTAATCTCCTTTTCTTCTATAATTAAATAAATTATTATTTATTTAGTTATTTGCTCTTCACTATTCGTCTTTAGTCAAATAATTATTATTAATTGTTTGTCTATTCATTAATCTTTTGATTCTTCTATAGTCTAATAAATTTTAAATTATTTGACTATCTTTTGACATTTCTCCCCCACTTAAATAATTAATCTGATTTAATTATTTACTTCCATTTCTCTATTTCTTCATATTTAATTAAAATGGTTGCATAAATTATTTTAATTAAATGCCCACTTGTCTTTTCCTCAAATAAACAATTTAAATAAATTATTTATGCCTCCACTTGGTCAAAGAATCCTTCAATTGAATTAAATGATTTTAACTTTTAATTTATCTATTATCTCCCTCCACTATCTCATTTTTGAATCTCGATTGTCGATTGACTCTGGCCTCTTCTCAATCTTGACCATTCATTTCGTAACCCCCTTTCCTCTATGTTGCATGTCCTCTCAACTGTTGATCTTGGCATCTTTTTAGAAGATCGATCATGTCTGTCTATTCGAAATCTTTTCTATAAAAGAAGGTATTCTCTTCCATTTTTTCTTTAACGACCACTTATCTCCAACTTTCTTGCTTACAATTTGTAGGTATTTGCATAACTTCAACTACAAATCTGAGGGCATATTTGCAAAAGAAGAATGAGGAGAGACAAGGGAAGTGATTCAAGTTCAATCATGGGGAGTTCTTTCATTTGATTTGTTTTATTTTCCTCATGTTTTATTTGTATTCTCTTATTTTAGATTGGGTTTTGGTTTAGTAGTGTTGTGGTTGTCACTAGAATCTGGGCTAGCTCATTTTAACCTGTCTTACATTGGTGAACCTGACATGAATCTTACAATTTTGTAGATAAATCCATTTGTCTTCTTGTTTGTTTTTGCTATTTTGCATGTTACAACCAAGAATCCGCACAAAATCTCATCATCTTCTTATAAGCACAGAAAAATGGGCGCATGAAATCTTAAAAATAATTATCTGGGTTTTGTAGGTCTCACTCTTAGCTTTCTGGAACTTCAAATGGTTTTAAATTTTGTTACATTTTGAGAAATTTATGGTTGTTTTAGTGCTCGTAGTTTTTTAAAATTTATTTGTTAAGACCCGTGTTTTCTTTTGTTTATAACACTTTTGTCATGCAGGATTTTGCCAAACTCTTTCTAGGTTATGAAGGTTTATATCTTAGCTTTCCATAGATTTTTACAGTTTAAAATTTTGTTTAGTTTTGAGAAATTTATCACCATTTTTAGTTTGTTTTTATCATTAAAGTTTTTTTTTTTTTAGTTTACTAATCTCTTGTTTTCAACATGTGGCATAAATCTTGGAGGGAGTTCCAAAATTTGTTTCTTTTGAAACATAATCATTTGTTTCCCTATCATTTCATTTACTTAGCTTCGTTTTATCATTATCTCTCTTTTTTTTACAAACAACAACAAATTGCATATTCCATTCATGGGTTTAAAATGAACAAATTGCATATTTCATTCATGGGCTTAAAAATGAACAAAAAATTGCATTTTCCATTCATGGGTTTAAAATGAACAACAAATTGCATATTTCATTCATGGGGCTTAAAATGAACAACAAATTTTCATGAATCACTCATTGGGCCTAAAATTTACAAGTACAACTTGCATCAAAATTCGTAAGGGTAAAATGAACTTGCATCTCATTTATAAGGATTTTAAATGAACAAAAAAATGCATTTTCTCACTCATGAGTATTAAAATGAACATACATCACACGCCATTGGCCTAAAAAGAATCCAAGTGTCTTCAAATCATAAGCAAGGGTTAAAATTTACAAGTGTCTTTTGTGTCTTCTGGTTTGCAAACTGTCATTAAATGTGTATGCTCTCCTCTCGCGTCACTTGGCGATCTTAAGGATCAAAAGCATTTCTTTGGCACTTGTATAACCACCCCCACATTCAGATTTTGGAATTAAAATGAACCCCATTCGAGTATGAGGCAAAGGCATTATGTATGCTCTCTCCTTTTGCTTCATGTGATCTAGGAGATCAAAAACAACGTACTTCCTTGTTGTTGTGTACCTTTTTTAGAGGGCCTTCCACCCCGCTTCGAAAGGTGGGAACAACCCAAGCGGTAACAAGCTAAATCCAAGCTCATTCGAACCGTTATATAAAAATGTGTTTGTGACGAAAGTCACATGCAACAGGTGTGGATATGTCATACTAACAAGTGCCAACCTCAGTAGCCCCATGAGCTACGTAAAAATCCTTTCTTAGGAAGGGACTGAGAGGCCTCTTGATTGACCATAATCTTGAGCTAATCTTTCCATGTGTATGGCCACCTTGAACAAATTCCCTTACTAAGAACCAATTGTTTTAGTGGCAAAAAACCTTTTATACGTGCGTTGATCGTAGGAGGTCATACCTTTGAAGTTGCCCCACATTTTCACTAAGCATGTGTAGAGGCAGAAATTCCTCTTTGGGGAATGAGATTTGGTGAGCCTAAGAAGTGAGTGTCATGGAGGGGAGCCAATGCCACCAAGTCTCTAGTTGTCTACCTTATTCAAGTGGCTGGAGAAATCCAAGTGGGGATATCAACTAGTGGTTTCCTTATTAACCCTAGGATTGTGCTTGTTGTCTATGAGTGTTTTATTTTGAAATCAAACTTTTTCACATCCAAAATCATATCAAAAAAAGTGTTTGTGACTATATTCTATATTTTCCAAATAAAATTTCATCAAAATCAGTCAAAAATACCACATGGAAATCAGGTCAAAACATCAAAATTGCAAAATCAACATTTTGTGAACCACAACTGCTTGAAACAGAGCCACAACTGCCTGATTACCAAAATTTTAAAAATAATTGTCCAAAATTGAATCAATTCATCTTGATAGAGATATTGTTATCTAAACCTTAGACTTGCAGTGCTTTACCAATCCATTCCACCATTCTCATTTAGGATTGCATTACATTTTAGATTGCACCTTAAGTCACCTTTACTTTGCATAATTAATAAGAGATCTTAGGTTGCATATACCCTTTAGATTTCAAACATAGGAAGACTATCAAGCCTTTGGACAATCCATGGTTGCTTATACAACTTCTCATTGACCTTCATCTTTTATTTTATCAACTTTTTTCATTTTCATCTTGGTCAAAAATTTGAGTCTCAAAATTATGTCTTAGTTTAGACTCATCTTGTCAACCTTTCCATCATCTTGGTCATCACAAAAGGTAAATGATAAAATTTTTTGTTACCTTGGATCTACATAGCTCGATTAGCATCCTTTTTTTCTTAAATCTTAAGGTCTATCCCTTTAGTATCATTTAGCATCCATTGGTCCCATTTAGTTTCATTTTGGCATACCATATCCTTTGATCATAACATCATTATCATCCTATCATTTTTTGGTCTTAGACTTAGGTGCATGGTCATCTTGCATCCTTATATCCACAAAATACAAAAACATAGCTTAATCTCATATCATATTGCATTCCGATATTGGATCAACATAGATTGGTTAGTATTCTTTATCTTAAAT
>VDFB02364264.1:0-45781 GCA_007258455.2 Sequoia sempervirens
TAAATCTACAAAACCAAGCAAAAAAACATACAAAAATTTACAAAAACATTGTTCACATCAAGTTCACCAATGTAAGATGGGGTTAAAGAATTCCTAGCTGAGAATAGTGATAGCCAACACCTCTAGATTATTAACCACACCTAAACAAGAGAAACCAATGAAAGCACGAGAAAATAAGAACATGAAATTAAAACACTCCCCATGCTTGAATCTTGAATCACTTCCCTTGCTCTCCTATTTCTCCTTTTTGCGATCTTTTCCCTCAGATTTGTTGCTTCACATGTGCAAATACCTGCAAAATGGTAAGTATAAAGTTGGAGACAATTATCTATTAAGTTGAAAATGGGAGAGGAAGGTTGCTTTTATAGACAACCATTTGAATGGATGGTCCATATTAATCCTCTAGAAGGATTCCAAGATTAACAGATGAGGATGCATGAGAGGAAGGTTATGAAATGGATGGCCAAGATCAAGCCTCCAGAAAGATGTCAAGATCAATGGTCCCGAATTGATGCACCAAGAATATGCCATTCTTGGAGGAATTATGGCAGGTATGATTCCGACGACTATGACGCCTGACGGCTATGACAACAATGAAAGCTATGGCAGGAGTTAATGGCAGAGCATCTTTGACTAGAGGAGGTGCATAAATAATTTATTCGAAAATGGAGGAAATGGAGAAAAGGGACAAGTGGCAAGTAAATTTATTCAAATTATTTATTTGGAGAAAATGAAAGATGAAGTATTTAATTAAATGGAGAGATGGAAATTAGACATGGATAATTAATTTGGATTATTTATATTCAAAAGAGAGGAATGGCAATCAAATAATTTCAATAATTATTTAATTATAGAAGAATGAAAAGGTTTAATAATTATTATTATTATCTGACTATAGATGAAAGAAAAATAATTAAATAAATAATGCTTTATTTATTTATTGAAGAAAGGGGTATATTAGGTACGTAATTGAATAATTTTAATTGATCAAAATAGAATAGGGATGAGAAAGTGAATTAATTAAATAATTAAAAATTATTTAATTAATAAAGGAATCTTATTGACCATAATTGAATAATTAAAATTATTCAATTATCGGAGGACGACGATCAAGGAAAATGACTCTCACAGACTTAGGACATTTTTTAGTGTCTACAGTTTCATTTCATTTGAAGGTTTAATTAGCGAAGTGGAGTTTGACCAAGGAAAACCCTCATTCACCTAACAAACAACATTTTTCTCTCTTGATGTGTGATTGCAGATTTTAGGTGAAAGATCTCCTAAGAACAAAAATTGCAAAGTTGTCAAAGTTGTCACCATTCTTGTAATTTCATAGAAACTGATCTACATAATTTATTTCCGGTTTTCCAACTATGAGCTTTAGAAATTTGGGAATGCAGACATAGAAGAACAAAACCTAGAAACATATTTTTAGGAGCCCTAGCTAGGACCCATTCACCATAGGTCGAATGAGTCCTTAGTTGGCCTTGAAAAATAACTTTTTGTAAGAGATATGCAACATTTATCCCTTCTAGATTCTCCCTAAATTATATAGGTTCCATCAATTTTATGCTTAAGCTTCTAAATTCATTTTATAGATCATAATTTGTAGTTTATTTTCTATTTTTAATCTTTCTCCCCAAAGTGTTGTTTTACCTAGATCCCTATCCTAACATAAAAAGGGAAATCAGTAGATTCACACCTTGGGTTGACTCACCTAAGGGTTGTTGGTCAATACTTGGTGTGGATCTCATTTCCTAATGAAAATAGAAGAATATGACCCCATTTCTCTGTTTGGATCCACTTTTCCATTTTAAGAAATTCCCCTACCCTATTTTTTGATGTTTCAATTTGTACACTCAAAATTACCAAAACTAGCTAGCATTGCTTTACAACACCATTAATGAAAAAAAGGCTACCTGAGTGAAAGTTGTTTGAGGATGTGAATAGTGAGGTATGGAGCTTGAAGGTCCACTAGCAAATCATTTGACATCTAAAGTGTGTTATGAGGTAATCATTCAAATAACATTTAACTGTTCACACGTAATAATTATTTCTTTAATACTAGTGGTATACCTATAGACTCAACGTCAAAAAGAAATAAGGGTCTACAAGAATGGTGCATGTATCATGAACACTCCGACCCTGAATTTTCATCATATTGATTCTACTAATTTAGTTATTCTCTCATTTCAAAATAGAATATAATAAACAAAATTAAATGAACTTGTTGAATTTTACTTGAGTATCAATACTAAATATTTTATTCAGTAATGCCTTTGTAATAACCATTTGATTTGCAGTTAATGTAGGTTGTGTAGCTACATCTCAAGCACTCTAATAATCATACGTGCAAACAACACCACAAGAGCGACAATGGTGGGGTGGAACTCTGGGCCTAGAAGTCTCATCCACATCAAGCTCTACTAGAGACCTCACACACTGTACAATGCTCTAAGTGAGCGAGCTAATCGACTCCAATGTGTCCACCTCGACACTATCATTCACAACGAAAGGAATGGCTACATGCTCCAGCATGGGTTTGGCCAAGGGTCTTGGTTCCAACCATGGATTATGTAATTCATTTGGTCTATCATGTGTTGAGCCCCCACCTCTACCTTGAAAGTCTAAAATGCCAAAATAATTTGGCACCTTATTGAGGACAAAATCACAATATAGTTTTCTAAAAAAATACTATGGTACCTCATAGTTATTGCATGGAGGTTGGTCAAAAATCATCCAGCACCACTCCCAAAACTTATTTTTTATTAATTCATTGTGGCACCAATGGATGGGGAACCTCCTGCATACATGTGATAAAGGTGTGTTGGTTCTTGGGTCTATAAAAAGGGAACATAGGTCGACTTTGCTATTTTTTACTTTTTTCACATCTGCATATAAAAGAATAGTAGCATAATTTTTTTTTAATTCATCCCTCTTATTCGACCAAAAATTTATTTACTAACTCATTTCTCCTACATGTGATACAATCGACTTCAACGATTCAACAATCCCTCTCCTATAAGGGTGCATTTTAGCATGCATAGTTAATCTTCCAATCAATTGTTTAATCTCTCTTTTGTTGGTTTCAATTTGATTTAAGATATTTTCTTGGGTTCCTTGTGTATGCCTATGAACTGACATAGGGGTTTGAGATTGTTCTTGTTTGGGATGCTCTTTATGAGCGGGTGATTGTGAATTGTCAAATTTTTGAGGTGGAGATTGATTTCCTAGAAATTAAAACAAAGTTTTTTTAAAAACCTATTTCAATCTAAATTCTAATTCAAATTCAAAATTAAAATAATATAAATGCATACCTCTTTGATCTCTTTGACCTCTTTGATGTCTTGGCAACATCCTCGTGAAGAATTACAAGAAAATTTTGATCTCCTTTTGGTGAGCACGAGTTGGAAGAGAAAAAAATGGGAGCTAGGGTCGTGGGTTTGGAATAAAATGAGGTTGGAATGCCTATTTTTTTAAACTACTTTTCCATTTGGCAAGCACCAAATTTGGTGCTCGAGCCAAATGGAAAAGTAGTTTGGCACTTGCCAAATGGCCTATTTCAAGTTTTTTCCAAAAAGTGGCACCTTTTTTGTGTTAGAAATTGGTGCATTAGCCCATATTAAATATTAAATATATAGTGTATTATACATGTATGTTAATTAAATTTGTTTTATATAAAAATTATATTAATTATTAATTATAATTATTTAAAATTTGTAATTAATAAATTTAATTATAAAATATTATATATAATAATATTAATATAATTTATATAATAATAATAGTATTACATATAATTAAAATAATAATTATATTATGTTTGATGTAATCTATATTATAGAAGATATATATATTAGATAGTAAATATATATATATTGTATTATATTTGTATGTTATTTAATTTTTACTATATAAAAATATATTAATTATTAATAATTTGAATTTCTAAGACGTCAACCATTTCAATACTACTCAAACTCAAGAACACTTAACCTTGGAGTTTCATGCAAGATCAAGCCCACTTAGCTTAGTTCCCCACTTACAAAAACTTCAACAAGTGTTGTGCCATAGAACAATAATAATACAACCTTATTAGCAATCATTAATGTTTGCTTCAATCTTCCCCATTTTAAGTGAAGTGTCAGACCAAGCAACATCTTTTTTTGATGTGGCTTTATCCTTTAGTGGCATCTTCTTTGAGATATATTTTTCTCATTGATAAAACATTTCTGTGATTTTAAAGTCTTCAGATGGCCAATTCTACTTAAATTCAAAACCATTTTTTTTGTTGCAAGTGTTTTGATATATTTTTGGAAAGCTCATGTTCACATGTGCAAGGAAATTCAAAACCACTTGACCAATGATTGGTACTATGATCCTAAGAATTTTATCCTACTCTAATGTGCAAAATAACTCAAAAATGCAAGTGATAAAAGACTAAGGACACTTCAAGATTAGCCTAAAGAGTGATAAAACAAGAAAGAAAATAGACAAAACAAGATACAAATGATTCTGCCTTCCTTGATGTTATGATATCTCCTTGATTGACCCTTGCTTGGGATGATTTTGTGTGCTCCTTAGATGATTTCTTGAGTGACTAAATGCAAGACTAGATGTGCAAAATGATTAGAATGGATAGCTAGATGATGGTAAATGATTGAGAATGCAAATTGGCAGCATGTAGTTATCAAATGGCTAAGTGTTCTAAAATGCCCTTGAGGAGGGGGGATTTATAGAAGAATTTGAATTATCTAGAGAATTCAACGGTCAAGATTCATCCAACAAGGTCAAGATGGAGGGCTATGGTGGGTTGAGAATTCACAAGCCCTCGCATCTTGACATGTGGATGGTGAAATGGCTAAGAGAAGATGAGGTGTAAGTGAGGTGTCAAAAAGGTACATGAGGTGGAGGAAGAACAAGCCCCTTGGGGAGAATCTTGGGTGAATAAAAGTGAATTTTAAATTCACAATGATTGGAAGAATCTAGTGGATAAAACAATGTTCCTAAAAGGTGGGAGTTTGTCACATGTGACTTGATGTGACAAGTCAAAGGTTCTAGAAGATGCATGGGAAAAGGGGATTCTTAGAGGAATAAAAAGGAATTAAAAATTTCTTGGGGGATGGAAAGAGTTGACCAAGGTACTGATTAAGATTAATTAATCAGTAATTAGAAGATAAATGAGGATTAGAAGCCAACTTGAAAAAGTTGGAGGATGTGACACATCCTAATCACATCCTAATCAAGGATTAGGCATGTGCACATCCCTAATGAAGAAATTAGGAGATGGATTAGGATGAGATGAAAATGACATGTGAGGAATTAAATAAATGTAATATTTATTTAACTTATTTGATGAAAAGAGGATTAAGGAGGGTAAGGTGTTTAATTATTAAGTAAATACCTTAGGGATTTAGCAGAATTATAGATATTAATTAAATAATAGTAATATTACTTAATTAACTCGGATAAGAGGATGTTTAGATGAAAAGTGATAAATTTGGATAAATTAAGTGTCCAAATTTGGATGTCTACATTTTGCCCCCTTTAAGATGGTGTTATGAAGTAGCATCATTTCAAAGAATATTAAAATATAGAACCCAGAAGGAGATGGTTAGATTGGAAAAGATGCCTCAGTCATCAAAGGGATGACTAGGAAGAAACATGATGGGGGTGAAGATGAAGAGTAGGGATTGAGGGTATTTATAGGAGAATTTGAATTCTCTAGAGAATTCAACGGTCAAGATGCATCCAACAAGGCCAAGATGAAGGGCTATGGTGGGTTGAGAATCCACAAGCCCTCACATCTTGACATGTGGATGGTGAAGTGGCCAAGAGAAGATGAGGTGTAAATGAGGTGTCAAAAAGGTACATGAGGTGGAGGAAGGACAAGCACCTTGGGGAGTGAGGAGATTTCCTCAAAAAGGGATTCCTTGTCCCCAAGTGGGAGTGAAAGGGACATTTGAGGAATTTTGGAATTCCTCAAAAATCTACATGGGAAAAGGAAAGGTGGTTGGAGATATAAATGTGAATTAAAAATTCACATTCTTAGGAAGATCTAAAGGGTAAAAGGTGGGCTCCAAAAAGGTGGGACTTGGTCACATGTGGAGATTGTGACAAGTCCAAGGTTCTAGAAGACTTGGAAGGATGGAATGTGAATTAAAAATTCACATATAAAAGAGGAGAATCTAGGATAAATAAATGGGAAAGGGGGGCAATGCCAAAAGAAGGTAAATGCAAAGGTTGGCTAAAAAGTGGTGCTAAATCTAGCTAATGACCTTGGTTAAGGTTGTGCAAATATTGGATTAGGCTAATTAGTGGAAGATTAGAGGCAAGTAGCAAATGTAAGAGGATGTGACATTAATCTTTGATTAAGAGGATGCACATCATAATCATGAATTAATTAAATTAATTCATATTAGGGCAAGGTTATAGAGGATGTGACAAGGAGAGAGAAAGTGAGGAATTTTAAATTGATTTTTTTAAATCAAAAGGGGAAAAATGACTAAATTAAATAAATTATTGTATTTATTTAATTTAGAGAGGGAGAAGGTGAAAGATAAAACATTTAATTATTAAATCAAATACTTCACCGATATGAGATAAAAGGTATAATATTAATTTTATAAATTAATATTAGGCATGTGCACATCCCTAATGAAGAAATTAGGAGATGGATTAGGATTAAATGAAAATGACATGTGAGGAATTAAATAAATGTAATATTTATTTAATTTATTTGATGAAAAGAGGATTAAGGAGGGTAAGGTATTTAATTATTAATTAAATACCTTACGGATTTGGCAGAATTAAAGATATTAATTAAATAATAATAATATTACTTAATTAACTCGAATAAGAGGATGTTTAGATGAAAAGTGATAAATTTGGATAAATTAAGTGTCCAAATTTGGATGTCTACATTTTGCCCCTGTTTGAGATGGTGTTATGAAGTAGCATCATTTCAAAGAATATTAAAATATAGAACCCAGAAGGAGATGGTTAGATTGGAAAAGATGCCCCAGTCATCAAAGGGATGGCTAGGAAGAAAGATGATGGGGGTGAAGATGAAGAGTAGGGATTGAGGATGCCCCCTCGAGAGGACATGCGGGTTGAAGAGAAAACGTGTGTGCTCTCGAAATAGATGAGATGAGAGAGATGATGAGAAGTGATGGACAAGAGAGAAGGAGAAGTGATAGGAGATGGATGAAG
Source organism: Sequoia sempervirens (assembly GCA_007258455.2). NCBI lineage: Eukaryota > Viridiplantae > Streptophyta > Pinopsida > Cupressales > Cupressaceae > Sequoia > Sequoia sempervirens. The sequence continues at coordinate 7,213 of VDFB02364264.1, forward strand.
CACAAATGGATTATAGGACAAAAGGTGATGTTGCCCCAGACAAGGTACAAGCCAAAATGGGTTGATGATGGATGGAGTGTTGTCAATGAGGGAATGAAGGATCCTGAAACAACACGAGGATAGGGAAGGATACATCCCACTGAGTGGTATTAATGAGGGAATGATACATCCCAAAACACCACTAAAGGATAGGGAAGAATACCTCCGGATGATGATGATGATGATGAGGATGATTGGATCAAGGCTTGTAACAAGACTAGGAACAAGATCAAGGATATAATTAGGTGATTCGGACTAAATGGAATGGATGGGGATTGGATAGAGATGTGAGATAAGGATGAAGGATGAATGGATGGGGGGATACATGCAAGACGATAGAATGGAGAATGAAATGCAATCCTAATGCAATTTGCCATCTTCGGAGCACTAATTTTTGCTATAGCATAAGACACAAGACGCCAAGGTATGAAGAACAAAGGCGAATTAGTGTCTAATACATAAAACAAACACAACAGACAAGAAGGCTATCCCAACACCCCAAAGTCACAAAGACTTTGGTCGGGCCAGGTATTGAGATAACCACAAGCACAAAAAGATGCCCCAGCATAACACAAGACCTCGAGGATCTTGGTGGGTACTACGTGGGACAACCAAAAAGACACAATCAAACAAAAGAGCAAGATATGCCCCTATGTTGACCAATCAAAACACGCCATAATATGATGGATTATGGCAGCCTTGACAAGTGATGATAGGGAGATCGAATGATACACAAAAGCCAAAAGCATCAAAAGATCACAATCAATTTCAAATGTCATTTTCCATAGGATTAAGGGGATGGATGGGATTGATGAGGTCTATTAGGAAGGATGCGTCATGTTGAGATCAATGATGGATACTAAGCTAAAAGATTGATATGATGTGGGATATCCAAAACTAATTGGATTTGTTGATACAAGTGGATCTTGTTTGTTAAGAACTAGCTAGATAAGGGCATAGCTTGACGACACGACACAAGGGAGACAAGACACAACTTAAAGACCTAGGGGCTCGAGGGCCGATCAAAGATTAGCCTTGCCTACGTGAAAGCACAAAGCCCTCGTAGTTCAGTGAAAGGTCGACGACTAACCAAGATGGAGACCATGATGGATGGTAAAGATAGGATAGAGAAAAGGAGAAAGACCGATGATAGACGATAGAAGAGCAAAGTGGACAATGAAGATCGATGATGGAACCCCGGGGGCAGATCAAATGATCGACCTTGCCTACGTGAAAGCACAGGGGCAACGTAGTTCATCAAGACCAAAGGAAAACAATGGATAAAGGATGATAAGATGATAGGACAAGTGGATAAAAAGGTGGGACCGATACGACAAGATAGGATAGACTTGTTGGATTAGATAGGATGATGATGATTAGATAAAGCTCAGGGATGGGATAGTTATCCAAAGCATTAAAATAACTTGGGAGGATGATATGATAGATAGATGAGTGATGAAAAGTGATAGGAGATTCGAAAGATGTGCAAGAGAAGCAGGGGTGATGACAATGAGATAAATGGCATTAGGTTGCATGGGGGGAGGCCTATAGCTAGATACCAATGACAAGGGATTGTGAGATGGGATGAGATGGGATGAGAATAAAGATGGAATATTGGATAAAGATATAGGATAGGGATGGGGGATGGGAGGGATTGTTTGGATGGATGGGAATATAAGGATTAGGAGATGAAAGGAATGCTAGGATAGATGGATACAAAGATAAGGATGGGGAGATGGGAGGGATGCTATGATAGATGGATAGGGACATAAGAATTGGGAGATGAAAGGGATGCTAGGATAGATGGATGTCTCCAAGGACTATGTCACAAAGGAAGCAGATTCCCCCACTCTAGATATGTCATATATGAGGAGGCATGAGGGATGGAAGACAAGTGGATGGGAAGATAAAGGAGATAATTAGATGAGGATAGGATGGGTGGCTAAGGAATATGATAGAGCATGGATGAAGGGAATGTATACCAATAGGTGTCCAAAGCATGCAGAGATAGGTGCCCCTAGTTTGATCAAGATCACAAGAAGGATGGAGGGATGGGAGATAAATGGGATATGATGGTAGGATGCAGAAGATAGGTGGGATGGGGGGATTTATGAAGAGGATGGATAACAGGGAGATGGGTGCAGAGCTAGAAGCATAGCGGATGGAGGGAATGCATATCAGGAAGTTGCCCCCAAGTGTAGATGGGGATTTACGCATGACGCCTGTTTGCCAGGTTTTCACCATAGTACTTATCCAAGGCACTTGTTTGCCAAGTTTTCGCCATTGGATGGGGGTAGGAGTATGGGGATTATGTGTAGATGGAGATGTTTAGGTAAGTGCCTTTGTTGATCCTAACTATGGGGTATGTGAGAGGGATGTTTATGATGGATGAGATGGATAGGTGATGAATGGATGAAAGGATGGATAGGACGAGATGGAGGAGGTGATTTAGGTGATGAATGGATGAAAGGATGGATAGGACGAGGAGGTGATTTTTGGGATATAGGGGGCCCCAAAATAGGCGTAGAGACACAGGAGGAAACAAAAGGGCATGGTAAGATGGAGGATTGGAGATGGTAGGCCAGAGGGATGTAAGGACCCCAAAATGGATGGAGGCGGATGAAGAAGGAGGAAGATGGGCCGGTTGTTTTGGTGATCTGATAGAAGGAGGAAGGGATAGCCACATACCGATGCGAGGTGGGAGTGATAGGAAGAGCTGAAGTATTTCTTTTGGAAGAGCTTGTTGAGGGCGTCAGAAGGTTGTACCAACATTTTTTGGATTGTGGCTGAAGTGAGTAGTATCAGACCTTGTGGATACAAATGTTTTTTAGCTTGGATGGGCTCTATAATACCTTACTCATGAAGGCCTAAACCTTTTCCTTGATAGTTCATTCTCTTGAGCATTCGATCTAGGACAGGATTTTTGTTATTTTGGAAGAATGATGCGAGTTCATTATTAGGTGGAAGAGGAGGGTTGGTGTATATGCTTTGTTTTTCTTTTGTGAGGAGACCACCATGGAGGAACGTGAGAGGACCAAGGGGATATGCAAGCGATGTGGGGATAGCATTTTTAGGCGATGATGGGGGATCATGAGAAGGAGACGATGGGATAGCAACATCAGGAGAGGGAGTAGGGGCCATGATAGGATCTGGATTTGTGGTAGAAGGCTCATGCGATGGAGATGGAGATGGAGCAATGGAAGCTTGAATGACAAGGGAATCATGGGATGGAATGGATGGGGACTATGATCTGAGTGGACTAGATGGGATGAGTAGGATCTTGTCTGGAGAGATATCTTTGTATGCTTTGGATTAGCCTCTTGGCATGACTCATCGTGTGGGAGAGCATGAAGCGAGGTCTTATTAGGACTCTTCAAATTAAGGAGAAGATGGAGGGATGGAAAGATTCATGAGGTTCATTGGAATGGGTTTGGTGCTCTTAGGAGTGGGAGAGTGGTTGGATTTAGGTGGATCTAGGAGTAGAAATTAGATTGGAATTGGGTGTCTTCGATGGATTTGGTGGTTCTTGGAGTAGGAGGTGGGGGTTCAATGGATTTAGTGGGTTCAATGGTTTCAATGGTTTGAGCAGTACTAGGGGTGGTAACGTCAATAATAGGTGTGGTATGGAAAAGGGTCTCATCACTAGTGACCGTGGATGATGGATCTAGATGGCATGGTTCCATGACTTCAAGATGTGGAGTTGGGGATGGCTTCTTTGTAATGAGTCCTTGGAGAACTTCTGAAATGAGAGACTTGCATATAGTTGGCTTGGCTAGGGTGGTAGAAATGGATGAGGGATTATGGATTGGTGGACTAGGGTTAGATGGAGGAATGGGATCGAATGTAGGACTATGAGTAGATGGGGGATTAGGATTGGATGGAGGACTAGGATTGGATGGATGGGTAAGGTAAGGATATTGGAGTGGTGAATTAAGATAGGGGGACATGGATTGTGGATTAGGACAAGAAGATATAGGTGGTGTAGTGGGACAAGAGGATGTGGGGGATGGATTATAATAAAGGTATTAGGATGATGGATTAGGATGAGGAGACGTGGATGTAGGATTAAGGTAAAAGGGTGTGGAAGTAGGATTAGTATGGGAAGATTTGGAAAGAGGACTACGATAGGGGGACATGGATGGGGAATGGTAATAGGAGTATTGGGATGGAAAATTAGGATAAGAGGATGTAGATGTTGTATAAGAGGATGATGTAGATGGACATGACAAATACGGGGATGAAGAAGATACTGGATATCCATTGTCAAAGGTGGCATAAGGAACATGATTAGGCATGGATGAAGACATAACGGGATAGCTCATAGGAGTAATTGGATTTTGGAAAGTGGGTGGAGAAAGCTTACTAGATATGATAGTGTCAAGGGGATCTATGTCGTATATGTCTTGATCGACAAGACTTTTGTTATTGTCGTTAACATAATTAGGGTTTCTCTTTACTACTATTGATGGAGGATGAGGATTCATGATGGTGAAAGGATAAAGAGGATGGATAAAATATTTTGGATGGGAACGGATTAAAGCTCAAATCGGGATTTTGGTCAAGCTCAGATCAGGATTGGACAAAAGCTCATATTAGGATGATTGGATGATGCAATGGGATTGATTTTGATTTTGATGGGATTCGGTAAACAGATGATTGGATTGAGTAGATGATTTGATGAATTTAATTAAAGTACTAGATCAATTTGATTGGATATGATCAAATGATTAGATGATGTTGATTGGATAATTGTGATTGGATGAACTTAATAGGATGGGTGTGCTTGGATTGATTAGATGATTGGAGGAATGGATTGGTTTGATTAGATAGGAAGAAACAAAAGGTACCACTAGATAGAGCTCAAAAAATTGAGCAATTTTGGTTTTTGAACGAAGTTGATCTGATTCACGGTTTGTAAGTGATAGCCCCGGGAAGTTAGGGGTGTAGTCAGCTTTCTGCAATAAATCAGGGGCGTAGTCAGCTTTCTGTAGTAAATCAGGGGTGCTTCTACCTTTTTGCAGCAAAACAGGGGGCGCTTCCACCTTTCTGCAGTAAAACAGGGGCGCTTCCACCGTTTCTGCAGTAAAACAGGGGCGCTTCCACCTTTCTGCAGCAAAATTAGGGGTGCTTCTGCCTTTCTGCGGTAGGACGGAGCTTGGTTTTGAAGGTAAAGGCTATGGCAATGACACAAAATGATAAAGTAAGTCCAAAGTATCAAATATTTCACAGATTTTTCACGAGAAACACTTCAAACAAGCACAATCCTATGATTAATATTAAGGGTATGGCTAGGCAAGGTCTTAATCTAGGATGCACAAGGCTTCTAGAGAGTCATCGATATACTCTCGGTACGTGAGGCACAACCGTGAACACCAGCCCATCACAAGCGTGAGTCGGGAACCCCAGCGAGATACTCAAAGGCTCAGACCAACTCTTCACGTCTATCTAGGTATCACCCTAGCTTCAACGCTCTGCCAATTACGACGTAACTAGATTGGGTACAACTTTCATTCTCCCCCCTTTATATACCCCGTCGGTACGCGTGGTTGGAATCGTTCCTTGGGGTGATGAAATCCCCAAGTAGGTCCCACTAAAAAGAAGACACTAACCGCTTCCAACTACTCCCCAAGCTCACACGAAGTGCAAGGGGAAAGTGAAAACAAATTAATGCCCCCTTGGGTAACACAAAAACAAACAATCACAACAAGCAATGAAGTTTATTCCCCCTAATTAGACTATGTTCCAAAACAACAAAGATAATTTTTTGAAAATTTGATCAAATAGATGGTCCTGCAAGCCAATGTTAGCTGTCTTCTTCTTCGTCCTTGGTCAATTACGCCCTAACATGCTACAAAACGTTAGCAAAAAATACCAATATCCTTGCCAAAACAATGTTAGAGGGTTACTATTTGAAAATAGCAAAAAATGAGAGCAAAAATGAAGTTAAAATGACTGTTTTACCTTCCAAACTGTGTTGTTTTGGGGCGCTTCCACCTTTTTGCAGTAGAATAGGGGCGCTTCTGCCTTTCTGCAGCAAAAATAGGGGCGTTTCTTCCTTTCTGCAGCAAAATGGGGGTGCTTCCGCCTTTCTGCAGCAAAACTAAGGGCGCTTTCATCTTTCTGCAACAAAATGGGGGCGCTTCCACCTTTCTGTAGCAGACACAAGGGCGCTTCCACCTTTCTGCAACAAGAGGTTAGAGGGCGCTTCCGCCTTTCTGTAACAAGAGGTTAGAGGGCGCTTTCGCCTTTCTGCAACAAACTTTATCAAATTTTTAAGAAAAAAGGAAAGTTGTGCCCCTCCCACTACAAGAAAAGTGTTAGGAAAACCTTCTAAATATATCCCTAATTGCAACAAACTTGTTAAAAGAAAATAAAACTTTCAAATGTAGGGCGCTTCCACCTTTATGTAGCAGACAAGAGGGTGCTTCCGCCTTTCTGTAGTAAGGCAGGGGCGCTTCTGCCTTTCTGTAGTAGGACAGAGGGTGCTTCTGCCTTTTTGTGGTAAAGCAAAGGGCGCGCCTTTCTGCGACCTTTTCCTACAAAATTCTTAGCCAAAACAAAGGTTAAATGCAAGAACACGTTTGTGGATCCCACCGGGCGTGCCAGAAATGTGATCATAAGAATTTTATCCTACTCTAATGTGCAAAATAACTCAAAAATGCAAGTGATAAAAGACTAAGGACACCTCAAGATTAGCCTAAAGAGTGATAAAACAAGAAGGAAAATGGACAAAATAAGATACAAACGATTTCACCTTCCTTGCTGTTGATATCTCTTTGATTGGCCCTTGCTTGGGATGATTTTGTGTGCTCCTTAGATGATTTTTTGAGTGACTAAATGCAAGATTAGATGTGCAAAATGATTAGAATGGATACCTAAATGATGGTAAATGATTGAGAATGCAAATTGGCAGCATGTAGTTATCAAATGGCTAAGTGTTCTAAAATGCCCTTAAGGAGGGGGGATTTATAGAAGAATTTTAATTCTCTAGAGAATTCAACAGTCAAGATTCATCCAACAAGGTCAAGATGAAAGGCTATGGTGGGTTGAGAACCCACAAGCCCTCACATCTTGACATGTGGATGGTGAAATGGCCAAGAGAAGATGAGGTGTAAGTGAGGTGTCAAAAAGGTACATGAGGTGGAGGAAGAACAAGCCCCTTGGGGAGAATCTTGGGTGAATAAAAGTGAATTTTTAAATTCACAATGATTGGAAGAATCTAGTGGATAAGACAATGTTCCCAAAAGGTGGGAGTTTGTCACATGTGACTTGATGTGACAAGTCAAAGGTTCTAGAAGATGCATGGGAAAAGGGGATTCTTAGAGGAATAAAAAGGAATTAAAAAATTTTTGGGGGATGGAAAGAGTTGACCAAGGTACTAATTAAGACTAATTAATCAGTAATTAGAAGATAAATGAGGATTAGAAGCCAACTTGAAAAAGTTGGAGGATGTGACACATCCTAATCAAGGATTAGGCATGTGCACATCCCTAATGAAGAAACTAGGAGATGGATTAGGATTAGATGAAAATGACATGTGAGGAATTAAATAAATATAATATTTATTTAATTTATTTGATGAAAAGAGGATTAAGGAGGGTAAGGTATTTAATTATTAATTAAAGATATTAATTAAATAATAGTAATATTACTTAATTAACTCAGATAAGAGGATGTTTAGATGAAAAGTGATAAATTTGGATAAATTAAGTGTCCAAATTTAGATGTCTACAGGTACATATTCACAATGTTGTCAATCTAACATCAAAAAAATATTGCAGCATTGACCAACATTTGCCATGTCATCAATTTGGTGAGCTCCTTCATTCTTTAGCTCACATGTACAACCAAGCACAAAAAAAACTATGTAAATGACACTTGGCAAGTTTTTGTAGTTCCATAGCATTATCAATTTGATAGCTATTATTTGTATGCTATTAACCGTTATATCCAAATCAATTTGGTGAGCCTAGTACTTCCAAAATGATGTTCTTGTCATCTGTAGAAAAAATTATACTTGATGAAGGACATGCATTTGCGTTTGTGGGCCAATGTACTTCAAATTCAAAAAAAAATTCTCATCTTCAAGGGTGCATTCAAAGCATAGTTGCACATTAGTCTTATGCCGCAAAAGTATAAATTTTTTAAATTGGAGGGATTTTAGATCAATATTTAGGTTCTTGTGGAGTTTCAAAGTTTCAAAGCATGTGTGCACTTATGTGCAAAATCCTTTCTTTCCTTCACTTCTTGTTTCCCTAATTTTCCTCTTTGTTTATAAGGTTTTAGAGCATATGTGCATTTTTTTCACATTGTTCAAAGATCCCTCCAACCTCTACTTCCCACACCCTTTGTTTCTTGTAGACTTTCATAGTCCTTAGGAGGGTTTGCATTTCTAATGGACCTCCCTCTCAATTTCACTTTTTTGCTTCATATAAATTTTGTCTTTTTACTTTCTCCACATGTTTGTAACTCCAAAAAACATGCTTCTTAGCTTGATTTTCCTAACAACTTGTATATCTATGTTTTTTATTTCTTCATTTTATGTGGAGGCACATACTCTAAAGGTAGGCTAACACTTCTTACCAACATGCTTCCTTTCACCAATCCTTCAATTACTTGCATCTTTTAAAGTCCACTTCACATATTTATCTTTGTTTCATACTTTCAAAGCTCATGTGAACATTTGCATCCCTTAGAAATTCTTTCTTCACCCCACTTATCCTACCCTTCCCATTTTTGTAGAGATTTAGATTCCATATACATATTTGTACCTCATAATAGTGCTCCCTTTCACCACATTTTTAATTTTTGGTCTTCTACCCCTCCTTCCTTTCTCCTTTGTATTTTCCACAACTTGTATCATTCTTGTCAAACCAAAATTCCCACTAGTCTTATTCTTGTAGACTATTTAAATTCCCTCACACATTTACAAACCCAACTTGTATTTTTGCCTCAAGACTCTATCACTTGAATAATAAACCTCAACTACTTATATTATATACATTTATACCACTTTGATATGCATGTATACTCTGATCTATGATACATAAGTACTCTCATGTAGGACGTAGTTCTACTTACATAGATTCACTTTAAAACTTTGATCATATTTCAATACTTTGTTCACTTTACTACTTTGGTGTACTTATATAGATTGTTTAGTTGTACTTTATAGATTTTCTACTTATATACATAGGTTGTCTATAACTCATAACTTTCTAATTGTAGTTATTGATATTAATGTACATATACCTAAAATTAAATAAATAAAAAGAACGACATTTAGGCTTCCACTAAAGGTTCAAACTAGTATTTATATTGAATTGTCAAAATTAGTTACCTCCCACAATTAAGAAAATATAAATTAGTTTAGTGTTTGTTTTATTGAGAACTTACCAATAATAAAATTAATAGATATATCAATTCATTCACCTTGATACATGATTTTATTTGTTAAAACTATATATAAGTGGATTAAAATGAGTATTGATTTATCAACTAATAATAACATCAACCACTTAAATTATAAGTCACGATCAATTAAAATAATTAAAATAACTTTCTTATCAATTTTTATGAGTGTAAAGCTTAATTGATTCTAACAACTATCACATAGATTTGATAATTATATTAATACATAAAATCAACATTTATTAATTAAAAAAAATAATTTAATTAATTCATTTATATGATTGAAGATAACTTTGAGTTCATTTATAAAAGCCTTAAATGGTTTTAAAATAAAATAGAATGGAAAACCATTAAATCAAAATAAAGGGTCCACACACATGTGTGGATGAAAATGTTAAATACTAAATTGTACTTAATGATCCAAGGGTCAACCTACACAATTACAAGTATTTTAATCCTCCAGGGTTAGAGAAAATGTGAAAATGAATGGAACACATGTCATCTTGATCAAATGAGCAATTATTAAATCTAATAGAATGCCTAGTTAGACTTATCTTCTAGCTATCTTTATTTGTCCTTAGGCTGACACCTATATATAATATAATAGTAGTATTGTCACATTAGGTACATAATGCAAGATATTCTTAGTTCCTTACATGGTTATAATTTGAAGTCGTCTTCCATATTTAATCATGTAATATCAACTATATTGTATATATCTTTAGATTAAAATGACTAAGAGGTAGCATTAAAATAATTATGAAAATTATATATTTACCCCATCATTTATCATGTATATCAATGGATTAAGTATATTATTTTTTTATTAAATCATATAATAAATGATTGGAAAACACGACACAATAAATAGAAAAAATAGGTTTATTCATAAAATAAATTATAAAATAAAAATTTATTGGTTCATATTGAATCACAACTCTTAAGAAAATTTAGAGAGCTTGAAAATAAAATCACATAAAATCCATAGAACGAAATCACATCACATAGAATTTATAAATCACATCATATCAAGAACATGATTGAATATAATCTACCAATATGTCATAAAAATGCATAATTCATGGTCTCTTTGTGTGCCAGGTTGCTTTGGTTAACCCTTATTTTATAATTGATATGATAATTATTACATTCGAGTTTTAGAATGTGTGGCCATTGTTTGGTCTTAGTGCACTTATTTTGTCATAAGAAATCATTATTGTACCCTTCATGGTTGTCGATTCATGTGTGATTATAATTTTGGCACTTGTACTCTATTGGCTTTTAAACCTAGTGAGCCTCATTGCATTGGTTCCTTTAATCAATGTAGATTGCTTGTTCTATGATCATACCTCTGCATTGTCCTAATCTCATGGTTTTATGTATATGTTGTGGCCCCATGGTTTTGTATATGTGCCCTAGATTTTCTTTTATTTTGAAGCTTTATTTATGTTCATGGTGGTCCTAGTTGGGTTCCCTATAACCCTAGGTCATTACTTTAACTATTTCATGTTCCTCTTTGACACCTAAGTTCATATAGACCTTGCCCATTCTCCATGGCTTTGTTTAGAGTTACAATAGCCCATTCCTTGACAACATAAAAATACGTATTTTGTTTCCATTGTGCTTGTTGGCCACATTGATCATATCTACTGCATGTTAGCCATACCTAATTATGCACACTCTTGTCATATTGACAACATGCTACTATGATACATAGGCTACATTGGGTAAAATTGTTCATGTATCTCATCCACCGCCTATTGACTATAAATTTACATTCCCATTTGCATGTACATTGTTGATCTTAATGTAATGTGCTCAACTTTTAACCTCAATGTGAATTCTTATGGGGTAATTTGGCACTACAATTTTCTTTGTCGTTGCATGCCATTAGTTGCTCTAATTTTCCCTAGTGATAAGGATAGTGGATCTTATTCTCCTTTATGGAATGGCTTTACTTATACTTTGTGATTTCCAATGATGGCAACAAGTTTCAATATGCTTTAGTCTTATTGTAGCACTCAAAATGTGTAAATGAACTCATTACTATATATGTTATCATTATTGAAATGGTGGTTTTCTACTATCTCAACTCTACTATTGAAATATTGATTGCTTTCAACAACTAAAATTAAATTTATCCAACAATTTTATAATTTTTTAATGCTATTATGCATTCTAATTGATTGTGTAAAATAAGAATTATCCATCATTCTTAATATTTGTGGGTGATGAAAACACCAACTATAACCAAACATTCCCTTTATAAAAAAATAAATGTATTGTTTATCAAGCACCAGGATGTGATTATAGCCAAATTTTATAATTTGTTAAGTAAATAAGGTCTAGGATGCAATTATACTAAAAATTTACAAGATCTTTTGCAAATGCATATGAATGATTGTGGTATGGGATGCATGGATATAATCTCTTTAACTTGAAAGGTAAATGTAATCTTAGTTTTTACAGTATATAAAACTTAGTGTTAATATGTTTTATCTTTAAGCATGGGTTGATCACTTGTTCTTTTAGTGAATTCACAAGAAGAATTGTAATCTAGATAGACTTTTATGTGATTTTTCTTCTTTATATCTTTGATTTACTTTTCTTTTAGTAATAGGATGGTGAGATGATTTTTTTTTCTTAATTCCTTTTTTTTTTTTGGGGATACTTGTTTAAATGTATGTACTTTTGCTATGTTACAATAATAATTTATAATGACAATGAATTACTCTAAACTTATAAATGAAAAAAATATACTCATAATAATTAGATGATAGTTAATCCATAGATGAAAAACTCAAACACAACAATAATTCAAAAGGCCCAAAATATATATTAAAACTTGAGACTCAACAAAAACTTGAGGAAAAAGTCAAAAAAGAACTACAAATTTATGAAACATTTCAAAATATTCTTCAAACATGCATAAATTGAATCTGTAGAACATGTTACTTAACTCCTTTATTTCTGTCTTTTATAAATACTTTCCATTTAAAAAAGAACAAAAGATTTATGTCTACTCAAGTTTTTGTGATTACTTATAAAATTCCCATTCCATTAAGTGCAATTGCTAGTTTTGTTATTTCTAACTTAAGAGCTGATTATATATCATCACTAAAATTGTCAAGTTGAGACCTTAAGGGTCTAAAAGAGTTTCAAGAGCTGATTATATATTATCACTAAATTGTCAAGTCGAGACCTTAAGGGTATAAAGGAGTTTTTTAACATAATCGGATGCCTATTTGATTTTATTCTTTTTGAAATATTTTTTTATGGAAGGCAATTGAACTAATTTAGTATAGTAATATAAACAAATCATTATTTATGTGACTCATTAAGAAGAAGAGACAACCCTAAAACAACACATTCAAAAGAGTATGGTCTTCTTTTTTTGTACTGAACAAAGCAAAAGAATTACACGAATAAAGCTACCAACAATAGCTATAAAACAAACCAGCCAAAATGCTAGCCAAACTATACAAAACTAGACTTAGAATATGATCTTGCCCATTTGTGGATTCAATCATGGGTTCATTTATACAATATTTTCTTAGTTGGACGAGTTTTTAACAATTTTTGGTGGAAAAAATGCAAGTATACACACTTTTTTATTGAAAAATCCTTGCAAATTCTTAAGCAACTCACAACTAATTCTAATGCACATTACTTGCCAATTCTCCTAATTCTAATAGTGTTTTTCATCTTAGTTAAACAATATTCAAAACAATAATTTATAATTTAAATTTATTAAATATTAAAAATAAATATATTGTAAATTCTTTCATATATAATTTATATTAAAAATATTAATTAAAAAAATTAAATTTTAATAAAAAAAATCGATAACTTAATTTATAATAAAAATGCAATTTATCTAAGACTTAAAAAAAAGAAGAGAAAAGAGATAATTACCCCGAAGGCGTCCCCGCGTTGATTTTTCCCAATCCCTTTTGATGTCGAACGGTGTAGATTACAATGGACCACGATTGAACGAAACTCAGCCGTTCATCATTTTCGCCATTTTTTCGGCTGTTTTTTGCCCCTTTTTTTGCTGCTTTCCCCGCCGTTTTCGCTCCTCCAAACTCTTCCTCGCTGGTATTGACTTTGCACTTCTCCAATATGGCGAGCTGCAGCCTGAAAATAAGGTTTCGACGAGGGTTTTGGAGTATGCATGATATAATGTCTTCTATTTATTTCTTTAGGTGCAGGGAGGTTGCAGGTTTGACTCTGGATCGAGAATCTTTGATGTGCTAGCAGATGGCAATTGCATCATGAGAAAATGGAACTTCTACACTGAATTCTAACATGTTGTTTATTCCCCTGGCCGACTAGCAAGTGGAAGATTTCTCACCCGAACGGTGGAAGCTCGTAGAGTCATTGTCGTGGTTTCGTGATTACTGGCTCCGTGAACACTACGAGATGTTTGAGGAGATGGAATGCTTTGCAAATCTGTTTCCTGAAACCCTAGAAGATGAGTCTTCCGAGCTCGGGAGGAGCTTTTGCTCTACTCTGCAGTAGATGACGAAGAGTTTATCGATGGATTAGACTCTGATGTGACGCAACATGCAACATGTAACAAATTATGAGGTTCTAGAGAGGGGAATATAATACACAATTTAGTGAATGCAACCCTCACACTTATCCTTGTGTTGTTCTTGTTTTAACAAATAGCAAAAAGGAGGAGCTTGTGGCGCTTAAGTCTCTGGGTAACGGAAAGCCTTGCAAGCCAAAATACAAATCTCAGCTGTTCATCAGTTTTCGCCATTTTCCCGGCTGTTTTCACCCCTTTTTGTTGTTTTTCCGCTGCTATTGCTTTCTCTCCTCCAAACTCTTCCTCTTCAGAAGTCCGGATAGGGTTTTGATGCGGTTGGTGAAGCAAATTCTGAAATGGGCCAAAGCAATATATATTTATAAATAGGGTAGGAAAAAATGTCAAACATTATTGTATGGAGTTGGGAAAGAAGATGCGTTGGAAATCCACTCCCTCTCTATTTATATCTCTCCTCCCCTGCACTGTTTCACCGCTCTTCCTTTGTTTTTTCTGTAGGGTTAAAAATGCATAGCTCTAAATGGCAGGGCTCCCTGGAAATCCCTATGGTGGCTCTGCTGGAGCGCGTGTGGGAAATTGGTAGCGACTTTTATGAATTGAAAAGTTGGTACCCTGCGCTGGAGATTTGCAAACGGGTGGAGGGGACACCCGAGCAGGGCCCGGTCTACGTGCGCTATTGTGCTTCCACATCCTCCTCTTCCCCTTAAGGCCTTGTGTGGGTCAAGGAAAAGCTCATTTCCGTAGACAATTCCAACCATTCCTACACTTACATGGCAACAGATGGAAACATGGAGGGTATGCAGGGCTACCAAGCAACTTTCGAGTGGTGGAGGAGAAACAGGGGAGGTGTCTAGTTAAATGGAATTTCACGCTTAATCCAATTCAAGGTCATTCCCAACAAGATTTCGTGGCTTATCTCACTTCTCTCCTCGCAGGCATCACCAAGACACCGGAGGAGGTCGCCTCTGCCTCTTCCGAATAATTCTCCAGCTTATTATTTACTTTCCTGTGCTGGATTTCTCTGTCACTCTTGTTTTGTGGAAATGTTGAATTGTATGTTACTGGAGATTACAGTTTCTAATCATGGAATTTTATTGCATTTATTGTGCCCAATGTTTCATTTTATTGACAAATTTGAGATCTTTGCTTACTGGAACTAAAAATCACAAAATCTTTTAACTGCCTGATTTTAATTTTTAACTTTTTTGTTTTCCCCTAATTGAGTTTGGAACGAATCATCTACAGTTGTGCCTTAAAAACAACTTTGGGTGCAAATTTTAACGATGCATAACTTACTTTGGGCTTATGACTGTTTTCTTTAGGTTACAGAACCCTGCCATTTTTAGAGCCCGTAAAGCTTACAACAAGAATCGTGCAAATAGACCACAACTCTTTAACTAACAGGCTATAATCAAGACAATAATGTATACATTCGTTGAATGGTTACAATTTTACATTTTAAGCAATTTTACAACCACTATGCTTTTTGTCAATCCCACAACTAGAAAAGTGGTCTCTATAGCTGTAGCTTTGAATATTTTATGCAGATTTGATATTCTCTTCTAGAAATGAACATGCAACTTGATTTCTACAAAACTAAGTTCGCCTGGGGTATTTGAACATGACGGTGCTAGACATAATTAGAGTTTGATGTTATTGGCATGGGAGGATTCTAACTCCCCACTTTTCATCTTATTAAAATTTTGAGATTGATCCAATATTTTTACACGTTTGAAGGCACTGTAATCAGGAATGCAACATAAAAACATTTACGCAAGCTTGTCAGTTACTTTCAATGAATTGATTTATCATTTTGATGATGGATTTTCACGTGGAAATTGATTGAAAAATTTGAAGCACTTATTAGATGATCGAGGTATTTCATCCAACTTAGAGATAGGGGTTTTTGAATTAATTTTTATAAATTTTCTTATTTTTTAATGATGGGTTCTTACTTTGATCTTTGATTAATAAGTCAATATAACCATTAGTTGTTGAAATTGTTTCAGCCAACACCATTTAAAGTTGGGCTACTCAGATTGATTTATTTTGTGATAATAATTTAGATTGAAAAAGTTTGATTTGTTTACTCATCTGATTAAATGAGATGTTTATGTTGATCATTTGTCAGGTTGTTGAACAACTTGACACAGTTAAGTTATAAACTTCATTAAGTGGTACCATTTTATTCTGACATACCAAAATAAATATTTATTTTTCTCCCTTTCATATAAATGTTATTAATCCATTTTTTTGGGTATTGAATCAATCCAAAAAAATATGATTACAATGGATGGCAGTAAACATCTATCCATGAGAATAGCAAGACATACATGATAACACAATTGCATGACATATATTATAAGAGCTGTCAAAACGGTCATTTAGATGACAAAGAGCAAAACCTTCTCATGACAAGATTGCAACATGTAAGGGGTAGCGGATCAGCCATGACTGCAACAAATGGATATGCAAAGAAAAGGCGTGAACGAAATCGCATATCAAAAAATCCTTAATTACTGCTTTACACAAAAAATCTAATTCAGAATTCTAAGCCCCAAAATTGCCCTTATAAGTCAATTGAAAGAATTCCGACACCCACAAAAAATAAACAGAATACCCACCTCTCAATTATAGCAACTTACACACCAAATCCCACATAAGAGAAGAAAAAGATTAATGCAAGAAATATGATTGCTTAGGTTTATTATATCTTTGATCTAGATACTGCGAACTCTATTTATATTCAGTCTTGGCATTGTATTTCGTATGCTCCAATAAACTTAGTAACAGTTTTGCGCTTCAGAAATAATACAATTTTTTTTGTTTAAGATCTTCATTGGAAATCAATGATTGAATTGTGTTTTACATGACTTTTGAGTCATATTGGTTGGAGCTCTAAGTGTTTTTATCACTGTTTTTTTATTTGCTGCAACTTTGAACTCGCTAATTATGTCTTTCCTTTCTAGAAAACTTCCAAATGCATTTATATCAGAAGATTAGATTTTCTGCATGCAATGCAAAGAAACATTATAGATGATTTTTGCTTTTACAGAAGCATCTGTTTGGAAATTATACACGACTCTTGTAAAGCTTTTTCTAATCTGTTCTCAAATAAATTCCTCTCATTCATGCATTCCTGTAAGTCAGCCTCTACCTCTGCTATCCTAGTTTCATAAATAGCTCTTATCTTCTCTCTGCTGTTTTATTCATATAATCAGCTGGTTCAGCAATTGGGCCTTTGTAGAATCTTCAATGTCTGTAGAAATGAATCAAGCAGTATTTCAGATATAATGTGTAAACGAGCGAGTGTTATATGGGTGTTATATAGGTACGGATCAACAGAGTACATTCAAACAATCCATGAATTTAGATAAAACGAAATGAATTTTGTAATTAAACCATGCCACTTGAAACAATCATTTGATAAAAAACCTCAAGTATATAAATGGTTAGAAAGGCTAAGTCCACAAACGCTCATGTTATTTCAATGTCATTTTCTACAAAAATGCGTAGAACAATAGTAGGTTTCTTCTGATCTTCTTTAGAAGTTAATCCCTGGCCTGTTTTATTCTTATTTGAATCATAATCTTTTGATTTACTGTCTTTAAGACCTGGACCCTTCTTCATCTCGAAGATAGAATGCTTATCCTCCTTCGGTGAAGAATATTAATATATATCCAACTCCTCCATTGCCTTTTTAGTCTTAAGGAAATTTAGGCACACTACAAACCTTTGGAAGTGTGCCACTAGATGTACTCTTTTCTTTCTTTAGAGATAGTTTTGGAGTACTTTTTCTTTGATTGATTCCAAGGCAAAATTTTCATTAGTAGAAGTCAGGGACTTCATTTTCTTTTTTCCAGTCTTTCCCACACCAGATTCAGGAGAAATAACATGATTTTTTTTCAAAATTTATCAGCAGAAGGCACCTCTAGATATAAGATGTTAGGGAATTTATATATCAATTTTCTTGGTACATTAGATCTCTAGTGTTCAGATATCACTACTTTCTTTAGATGACTACTTAATCTTTATAGACTGAGGTTCTTTCAGCTTGGAATGGAACTGTACATTATGTAAAGCAGATTTTCTCTTAATTATGTTTTTAAAGTGCAACATATAATACATAAATTAATTGTCATGTTTTGCTCATTCATTTACATGCTTACCTTCTTATATTGCACTTCAACTTATACCAAAATTGACACAAATTAAACTAATATGTCTTCGGCATACCTATTGCACACGAAGGTGCGATTGCTAGTATCTTACATCTCTAAACAAGTGACTTTAGCAACAATAACAGAAATCCATAGGCGCTGGACATAGGAACAAAACCAAAAAGCAACTGTCCTGTGTCATTTGAACTTATTTTCTGCACCCTGTATTGTGCTATGCAGCTGATTGTCTTTCTTGATTGCAGCTTTATGCTGGTGTAATTTACTTTATGTTAATCCAATACCCAAAAAAATCAATAACAGAAATAAGCATAAATATAAATTATTTAATAGATGTAAATATTGATGCTTCGCACCATTCAATCGCAGTGCTGGCACTAGTAAATGTACCCTATTTGCACGACGCTTTTTGTTTGATTAGAGAAACCAAATTGTGGATGCTTGCCCTATAGATTTGGCAATCGTTTCTGGTCAAATCTCCACCAATCTCTTGAACGCGAGATCTGATGTGTCTGCCTTCCTCTTCCACCATCAATGTACGAAAAGCTTTACAGACGTCTTCCTTGGAAAAAGAATCATCTTCCTCATTTCTCCTGACCTCCACCCCCAACTTCAGTTCCTGGGCTATGAGCTTAGCATTTAAGCCCTGTTCATACTGCAGCAGAAGCGTCACAAATGGCACCCCAAACCTCAATCCTTCAGACACTGAGGTCCGCCCGCAATGACTGAGGAACGCTCCCGCAGAAGAATGGACGAGAATGTGCAACTGCGGCGCCCATTCCGTCACCAAAAGTCCTCTTCCTCGGGTGTGCCCCACAAAACCCTGGGGCAATGCAGTGGCCATCTGGTGGAGAAGAACAAAGAGAAATGGAAGCTCACTCTCTTCTAAGCCCAGTGCTATGGCAGCGAGCTCCTGTGGGCTGAGAAAACACTCGCTGCCAAAGGAGACCACCACCACTGAATGGGGCTGCTGCATGTCCAGCCAGGCCAAGCATCGATCACCTACTGGTGGCGGTGTTAAATCAGGCATCTGCATCCCCATGGGAAGAATGGGCTTGCCACTGATTCTTTGTAAATACTCCAAGAATTTGCCTTCTAATTATGCAGACGTATTGATGGCTATCACCCAGCTACCCTTAAAGCAAATGCTCCACCGCTCTGGCCTGTTAATGTGCTCTTCCTTTTTTTGGAGTATATGCAGGTACTTTCGTGCTACAAACGATGAATGGCGGATGTGCGCCGACGGAAAACCAGGCAGCGACACTGTCAGATCTGGGACTTCTGTGCTTTTCTCTACAATGGTGGCTTTTTGGCCTAGAAGGAAACTTGTATTGGCGACAAACGTGTTGACGAAAAATATGGTGGGAATGCCTAGTTTGGCGGCGTTGCGAGAAGCCCAGTACTGTGTCATCGTGGATTACCAAATCCGGTGAAACCCTTCCCAACAGTGCTTCGAACGGCTCCTCCCACTCGTCCATGGCTTCGATAAGTAGGTCAAATGTGCCTCCTTGCTTCAAATATGCAGTTGACTCAACGCCTGCAGGCAGCCCTTCTACAGAGGGCAGTGGAAGCTCCAGCAAATCGATTTCAGGGATGGGGTTTTGCTGCGATATCTGCTGCCTAATCCATCTGATATTGAGGGGTGCGGAGAGGAAGGAGATTTTGAGACCGTGAGCACCCAATTTCTTGGCCAGCTCGAAGAAGGCTCTGATGTGGCTGTGTGAAAGCCAAGGGACCATCATAACATGGACTTGCCACTTCTCTTCTTCCATACTACTCAAATCAGAATGTAAGTTTTCCATTGAAGATCGCTTGATCGCTTTGTTTAGAAGGTAGCAGATGACGCGGCATGATTATCAATTGGGTGAAGATCGAGTATGAATTACACAAACTACCAATCCGTACATAGTATTCTTAAACCATTATTTACCCGTTTAAATTGATTTTAAAATTGTTAGTCGTTCGTTTTGGCGGGAATTGTCTATGCAGCCATCAAAATGGCATGCACCAAACTCTTGCACCATAGGTAATTAAGGTAATTAAGTTAAATAAATTATTAATTTTCGAGTCTGCTAGAACAAAACCCAACTGTGTCTAAGACCAGGTCAAACATTACAAATAAAAACCCTGTCACCTCTTTCCTTCGTTGTCTATTCAATCGCGCGAATCTTTTTTTCATACGCCAAAATCTCCTGAAGTAAAGAAATGGGACACTCATCCTTTTATGGATTTTTTTAGCGTCGATTTTTCCAAATAAGTGGGGCTCAACTTTGCATTTGGCAATCAGATCGTTGGTAGAAAACGGTGTACATGCATGCCAATCTCAGTACTTTTTTGAAACTTTATTCAAAAGCTATAATTTTGGGCCCATATTATTGAGTCATGAAACATGTCATTCTATTCGACCAAAGAGAAGTGATCAAAACCCTTGATCCACATCAACTTTTGTTCACAATCCTGACCTATATGTAATGGAGACAATGTTTCAATGGACAACCAGGATTGTCATGATGACACTATGTATTAACCATATAATGGATAGATGATAATATCCTTCTTCAAAGGACCCACAACCACATGGAGAATGTAATGGGATAAGAGGAAGGGCGATGGCAAGGACCTTTGTCTTGGAAAGGGAGGGAGTAGTAAGCATAGTCTCATGGAGACTTTCAAAAATAAGCTAGCCACTTATAATTGTGGATTTAGATTTTGTAAGTCAAGCTAAAAGACATGATTACAAAGCTCTCCAATAAATCTAACTAATTCTACATGTTCTCTTGCATGCTAGAAAAAATTAGCAAATCTATTTATTTGAACATTATTCAAATCATTGTTAATGATGTCAACTTATTATTAATGAATTTGAATATGAGAGTTTGTTCATGTTTACAGTTGATGTTGGGTCGATCTACTAAATATATGAGAGTTTGTTCATAATTTTGGCCTCATATGTCCGATTTGGACAAAACAAAAGGAAAAAATGACTTTCTCAAACCTTTTGAACTCAATGGAAGTTCAGACTCGCACCAACAAGCTCCAATTTGAACTTGCAATAAAGATTCAAAAGATAAACCCCTCAAAAATCAGTATTTCTATCAAGTTTTTTTGATTCACTCCATCACTTCAGTAGAGCAAGTGTGGGACAACACCATTGCAACAGAGGCTCGAGTACTCTCATTCTCTCCTCCATTAGCCTTGAGTGCTTTTGGTGGAGGTGGTAAGTTTCCCACTCCTCTCCTCTATTACTTGGTTGAGTAAGCACATTTTCTGTTTTGTAGTGTTTTAGTGTTTTTCATTACATTACTTTCTTTACCATACTCGCTTAGTTCTCTGTGGAGGTGGAAACACCTAAATGAGGCTCTGATTGAGGCAGACCTCTATACATCCACCCAACATTTTTCCTCCTATTTGTGTGTAGGTGAACGTACTTTTGGAGAGCTTGTTGACAAACGAATTTCTTTGTGAGATCATTCTTGCCATGCTAGCTCTCGCATTTTTACTTTATCATATTAGAGCATATTTTGTTTACTTAATAGTGTTATTTTGGCCCTTTAGTAGTGGTTAGCTGGGCCGTTAGCTTGTTTTCCTAGATTTGACCTTGTCTCTTTAGTTGTTTGGTCGTACGGAAGCCAATGCACTTGAGAGATGCCAGCGCACCGCGCTGTCGTCCCAGGATCACGCTTCCATCCTCGGGTAGAAAGCTTCCTGAGGCGTAGTGTTGAACCTGAAAACTAGCTCGCCTAGCCCCATTTTGTATTTTGAGACTGTAGAGTGATTGAAGAACTTTATAGTCCTCATCATTCCCGTCCCACATTTTATAACACCCCGATAAGCTGAGGTAAGTTAGGGAAGCCTTCCGCTCTTGGCCCTCCGTGACCTAGGGCCTTGAACGTGGTCAGTCCCCCTCTCTTACATTATATATATACACATATTAATGTTAAAAGCCTTTTCTAGAAAGTATAGCACTAATATATAGCGTGGGCTTTTAAAAGCCATTTATCTTATAGTATAGCATGCTATAAGTTTAAACACATGCATGAGTTTAAGCCAGCAATAAAGCATATGTTGTGTGGGAAGAATAACTCGATCATAACATATAATCTATGATATAAATTGTAACACTTTGTATTTATCTTGCCACTATATTAAGCGCTGCATATGTATTTATGGGTAGCGTGAGGTATAAGGCATGTAGGAATGAATACAAACCAAGTTATACACTGCAACCCCCAATGACTTAGTCAAATCTAAGTATGTAAAGTGGTATATAAAACGTATAAAGAACTTTGACCTAGTCTTTTCCAAAACAACAACGATGTAAATAGGGGCACGTGATATATTGTGTAGCACCAAATGATGAATTGTGCATACCTTTTAGAAGTCTATTCTGCATTACATCTCCAACGTATGAGGCAAAGTAGAATGTGAGAAATAGTGAAGTGAGAAGGCGGCTGAGAAGAGTCAACTTGTGGAAACATTAACCTTTCATTTCTAAGTAAATCACTCTGTTGTCATATGGATATAGCGACTAGCTAAGCATATGCATTTAGTCATCATTTTAAATCTTCCACCTTGAATCCTGCTAGATGAATCAAACCTTTGAGTGTGAGAAGTGGCAATAATGTGAGCTTGTTTATAGCCTTGAAGTGCTCAAGTTTTTGTATAAATAGGGGAGCATTCTCCATCTTATGGGACACATAGTTGCATTCTCGGTTTATGATTTTTCTGAGTTACTCTGTTGCATTTTTGAGTTGAGAGTTTGTGAGAATTTTGAGAGTGAGTTTAGAGAGGATAGAGTGATTTGTATTGTGAGAGTTTGATAGAAGTTAGTGAAAATTTGAGTTTAGGAGTTGCAAGCTGATTTTGGAGAAGGCTGAGTTAGGAAGTCCACAATTGTCAATTGGAGCTTTCGAAGTACTATATATTTTATGTTGAAAGGATTACATGATTATATATGTCTTGTTCTGAAATAATTGAGTTGAAAGAGAAAGTTTAGATGCTTTATTCTAAATTTTGTTATATTCTTCTTTGGATAGGTACAAAAGATGCTTGATGGATTTAGTTGTTTGTGAACCCTATTATTGGGTGATATGTGTATACTTTATGTATTGATTTATGAGTGTCTACGTTGTACTAGATACTATATTAAGTTAAGATTATATAAATATTGCTTGGATTGAGAAGACTATATTACATTGAAGTGCTTATTTTAGCTTATAATGCTAAGTAAACCTTTGTGGACAATGAGGTTAGTAACACAATGGGAAAGGTGGCATGATAGAAATGTTATCATTGTTAGTTTGTGATGTTATGCAAACCTTGATTGATAATCTTTATTTGATTGATTACTTATTTCTCCTAGAAAGTAGGAAGAAAATATTATCCCTAGGGTTTGGGTATAAACTTGGTGGTTATATCAATACTCAACAATAGGGTTGAAAAAATCTATTTTATGATTATGTAATCCTCTTTTTTATGATTAAGATTCTATTTATAGAACCCTAAAGGAGGACTCACATTTTGGTAGCCCAAAACTATATTGTGAAGAGGACTATGGGTGCACAAGCACCAATCCCTCACAAGTTGATAATGTCCTTAAAATAATATGCAAATATAGAGAATATTGTGAACATCTGAATATTTGAGTCATACTAGATGTAGAAGTTTTATGATTTGTTTGTGGTCACTTGATCGTTACATTACTTTTGATGGAAACCCTAGGTTGGAAATAACCTATTTTTTATGGTTGGTATTTGATTATCGAATGAAGCAAATAGGCTGAGAATAACCTATATGATCTAATTGGTCATTTTATTGTTGATTATACTTTCAAATGGAGTCGACTTATTGTTGAGTTTATACTTTTGTATAGAGTCCTTTATTCATAGGAATATTCTTTTTGATTGAAGTCATTTATTGTTGAGATCATGCCTTTGAGTTGGGTTCATTTATTGATGAGATTATACTTTTGATGAGAATCGTTTATTGTTGAGATATACTGTGGAATGGAGTCATTTATGGCTCAGTTGTTTGTGAAGTTTGGAATATGAAGTTGTATGTGGTTCAAATCATGAAAAGATCATAGGTTATTCTAGGGGTTAAGATAATCCAATAGAGGGGATAGCCTATGCATGTGAATTACTTAAGTAGAAATGTCATGGTAAACATGAAATGAAAATAGGTTATTCTAGGGGTTAGGATCATCCAATGGAGGGGATAGTCTATGCATAGCATATGTGTAGTCATCTCATTGGCCAAAGTAGTGTAAGTTGCCACTATTTACACTGTCATCTCATTGTGATCCAATTATGCATGCTAGTCTGGGATTGTCATACAATTAGGTTGTAGCCACTATATGAGAAAGTTCTAGATATGTAGGACACAACACCAAGCTCAAGAAGGCTAGTATTATGAGGTTACCAAACTAATCTCTTCGTGAAAGGGTAGGGCCATCTTACAAGTTAGGTAGATGTGTGGGGGACTGCGGTATGTCCACAGTTGGCGAAAAAGTGTTTGAGTGATGCTTATCCTCATCAGTTGGCATCCAAGATTTAAACGGGGACTACCTGGACCATATGTATTTCTACTGTCATTAAGCTCAAAAGAGCTATGTATATATTCTTGTATCCATTTATATGGAAGATTGTAAAACTGAAAATTGTTAAACTTGAGATTATGTAATATGAAATTATTACTTTGGAAAGATTGTAATATTTCGTTATAATGCAATGGGAAATTTGGAATGTTGTTTATATCAAATGTGCATAATATCTTTGTGTTTGAAAAGAAAATTTTTATTGCTAAGTGTTGGTATCATAGTTTATTCACTTAAGGTTAACTTACATAGAAAAATTATTGGCTAGAATAATGGGCATGTTGCATTGGGCATATTTTTTATTAGATAAGCAGGGAAAGGGCCCCAATCTCGTGGTTGCAAAGCTAGAACAACAAATAGAGAAACAAGTTGGGAAAAACAACACCAGTCCCTACCAGAAAACAACATCAAAATGGCATGCAGGCCAAGTAACCAAAATTGCAACCACATAACCATCATCAACATAATAAAAAAAAATCCCCAAATTAATCCCCAAAATAGTGTGCAAACCATTTATGAGGTTAACCAAAGACCAACAAGTACGAAACCATAACATTGTTGTCATGAAATAGTAGTCCGAGATAATAAAACTAAGCACAAGTAGATTCAGACTAGCCATATAATCATATTAGAAAGATAAGTCCTAAGGCCGCACCCATCATGGCACGACGCATGATTCCATTGGTAACCTTCACATTCTTCCACCTCATGATTCTCTCTCATAGCTAACAGAACAGGCCAAACAACCATCCACAACGCAACAACACAACACCCAATCACCAAAACCTCTCCAAGGGTGGACAAGACAACCCGAAATTCCATCCAATTATTGTAGATAACAAAACATTTTGAAACCAATTGAGCATGAGGCAACCATCTCACAACACTCTTAACTCGAAGAGATCCCAATTCAAATCTAAACACCGCAAACCAATTGTTGAAGAAGCTAATAAACTATGTCATCCAACTTACCTCTCTGCCTCCATAGGAGAAGTTACCATGAGAACCCTGTCCACAACAGCAAAGAATCTCCAACATACCCGAACTCCACCTTGATAGGAGTGGTCTCCACCTCAATTGAAGATACAAGGGAGAAGACTTGCTGAAGAAGCATAAGCAACCCACCCCACTCTCAGAACCCTTCTCCACCTCCATAGGAGAGGACTCCACCTTAAAAGGAGAGGACTCCACCTTAATAGGAGACACCCTCTGAAGAGCCAGGAAGGTAGCACACACACTCGTAGAGAGAGTACACATAGTAACCATGGGAAACAAGAGCACTTGGGTCTTCAACATGAACTTAAGAAGCAACCCCACCAACAAAAACATTAGCAAGCCTTGCACAAGCAAGGTAGATATTCCAAGAAAGAAACCCACAAAGGCATCCTCCAGCATCACGCACAACTTCCTCCAAAGAGCTATCAAACCAGCCCCAACAAGAGCTAGACCAACCAAAGAATCAGCTAACAGAGCCCACAAAAACTTAAGAGTCATAAGCTCAAAAACCACCTCTCCTAAAATGATCAAAATCTAGGTAATCCCAACACCTTTGATAATCATCATTAACAAAGAAAGTTGTAAAACAAGAGTAAACCCAACATCTTTGATACTCATCGGCAAACCAACAAAGGGGAACACCCTTCCAGCAAGGAGGACATTGAAGACTTCCTCATACACCATGTTCATCATTTCACAAAAAGCATACAAAATAGCTTAAACATATACCAAGACAGAGCTACTTTCAAGCACAGAAATGTGGAACCCAACATCAAGGAGAAGGACTATAGCCATCAACATGGAAAAGTCCAAGCATAGCAACATGAGAGAAAGAGCCAAACTGCACAACCACAACCACAAAGCAACCCAGGCAATAGGAAGGGCTAAAAACCTCAAAGACCCACAAGGGCACGCAAAAGAAAGCAACAATCCCCAACCCCACTAGAGAGTAAAAGACAAGAACACTGAATAAGACCTGATAGGAGACATGCACACTGTTGCCGGTAGTAAGCCCTAGCACCAACAAAGAGGCAACAAGAGATAACATTCATCCTACCAGTCAAGAGCACTTCTAAAAAAGGAGCACCAACACCACGGGACAGATCCAAAGCAATAACGAAGACTTCCCCCCAACCAGAGAACGCCCTCCCTCCAATAAACGGATAAGCTGTAAGAAGCTTCAACAAGTCGAAGTCAATAGTGCAGATACCAAGCACCAATGTGCTAATAAGCTCACCTGAACCAATACTTTTCATACAATTAAAATGCTGAGCACAACAATCTTTTCCTTCGAGGAGACGTTGCAGAACAACAAAGAAATTGGAGCTCCAAGGCCCACAAGGGCACCACAAAGAATGACACAAGAAACTTCGGCCAATCGCCCATCCTCCAGCAACAAGAACCACATTGAACGCAACTAAGAACCAAGCCCAGGCTTCCACCTCAAACAACAAATTATCAACCCCCAACAGAGAAGAAGAAATGTTGCAGCCCATGGGAGAAGGCAAAAAAGAACAAAGAAAGTGTCAGGCTTTCACAATAACGAGCCAAACCGGCATTCCTGAGGGAAGGAAGCATCAAAATCTCCACACCACCAGAAGAGCCCAAGCACCAAAGAAGGGACAACAACCATCAGAACGAAGCTAACAGAAAACCAAAACACTGCAAAAGGCAAAGACCATGCCACAGACACCAGAGTGCAAGAAACTTCATCTGCAACAGAACCACCCAGCAAAGTGCAACCTCTAGACAAGCAACACAACCAGGGACTGGCAAGGACAGACGAGCCTCCAAAAGCAAACAAAAGATCAGCACCAAACCTTTGAAAGCCAGAACACGGGAAAACCCAACTCGCTTGAACGACACCCAAAAAACAAAGGCATCCAAACAACCCAGGGGCAAGAAGGAATGAACCAACCACAAATAGCTCAGAAACAACTAAACCAGCGTTGGGAAAACTCAGAAATACCCCAAAGGACCTTCCTCGAAAACCCAACTGATAGAAACCAAATGAAGGTATTGGGCATGTTGTGATATAATGGAAAATAGCTTTTCAATTTGTCTTTAAATTGATATTCATCATGTCATAATTGATTTTTTTGGTGTTATTTAAGTATGATAAATTACATCTTATCACTATGTTGAAAGAGTCCTTTATGGACTGTCGTGCTTTTTATCCTTGTTGACTATCATTGTGCCACTTGTATGACACTATTTTCCTTGAGGTCTACTCTTGCAATGATGTATATCTTTTTCAATGTAGCAGTACCCTCTATCTTTTATCATTTTTCATGAACATGTTATCCGTACTGATAATCTTGCTTGTTTTTATGCTATACATGCAACCCTTTATTCATCTTCTATCATGTTTTAGTGTGTTGCTTCTTATGTTATTCTTGATTTCTAATTATCACTGGGTCAAATATGGTTTTTGTATTGATACAATCACAAGAGTTTTTAATATACCAGGATCAAAGAATAGAACCAGACAATAGAACATTACTTATTATCCCCATAACTTTATGATATCAAATTTTCATAATTTTGTGTTGGCAAGGTGACAATAAAGTAACATGAGTCATGCATATTAACATCATTTGTCAAAACATCCTTCATGGAAAAAATTCATACAGAAATGCAAGATATAAACATACATGATTCTTATGCTTTGTGTGATGGACATGACATCTCTTCATGAATTTATAGGGTTTCATATGAAAGGAACAACATATATGTTGATATGCATAACTTAGTCATGTTGAAACTACACCTTGAAGGCCTTTGAACACATGGCTATGAATTATCTAAAGTTTTTGGGACTCATCCAATTTGTCAGTAATGTGTTAAAACAATCTCCTTCACTCTGCAGCATGGTGCTTGATCTACATAGACTCTTTCAATTCCAACAACTAGAAAAACTAGAACCTTAGAAACTCTCATTCAACATGGATAACTCTTCTTAAAGCTTTAAACAAGAGAGAAATTTTACCCTTCCCTCTAAAATGGTGTGGGATTCATTCATTAAAATATTATGTCTTTTATTTTTGATGCCTGACACCATCTTTTGAAAATGTCTTGTGCATTTATTGAAACATGACTTAAGACTAGTCATGACCTAAGACCCCTTCAAAAATTTGTCCTAAGACTAGACATATGACTCTTGAATAACATGGGACACTTTGCCAATGACTACTTAAACCAAAGGGTAAAAAAGGATAAGTATAATATCTTTGATTTAAAAGGTAAATGTACTTTTAGTTTTTACAATATAAAAACTAAGTGTTAATAGGTTTTATCTTCAAGCATTCGTTGATTACATGTTGCTTTAGTGAATTCACAAAAATAAAATTGTAATCTCAGTAGACTTTTAAGTGATTTGTCTTCTTTATATCTTTGATTTACTTTGCTTTTAGTAATAGGATGGTGAGATGATTTTTTTCCTTAATTCCTTTAATTTTTTTTTTGGAAACTTGTTTAGATGTGTGTACCTTGTGGTATGTTACAATGACAATGAATTACTCTCAACTTATAAATAAAATAATTGTACTCATAATAGTTAGATGATAGTTAAACCATAGATAAAAAACTTAGACTCGACAATTACTTAGCATGCCTAAAAATTTAAAAAACTTGGAACTCAGTAAAAACTCAAGAAAAAAATCGACAATAACTTTTCAAACTTATGAAACATTCCAAGTTACATAACTTTTCAAAATATTCTTTAAAAATACACATATACCAAATCTATAGAATATATTACATCAACTCCTTTATTTGTGCCTTTCATAAATATTTTCCATTAATAAATAAACAAAAGAGTAGTCTCGTGATTATTTATAACACTACACTAAATAAATATACTTATTAATGTTCCCATTACAATAAGTGCAATTTCAAGTTTTTTTAATTTCTAACTTAAGAGTTGATTACACATTAGTAGACTATAACTACATTGCTAAGTCGAGCTTAAGGGTCAAAAGGAGTTTTACCATAATTGATTCTCTCTTTGATTTTATTCCATTTGAAATGTCGTTTTATGGAAGAGAATTAAATTAAATTAGTATAGTAATACAAACAAATAATTATTTATGTACCTTAATGGCAAGAATAAACGGCCCTAAAGCAACACATTCAAAGGAGTATGGTCTTGTATTATAAGCGCCCATTTGTGGATTTAAAGGCATACAATTGAGGGTTCATTTGTAAGGTGTTTTCCATTGTTGGGTGATTTTTTCACAATTTTTGGTGCAAAAAAATGTGAGTCTTGACAAATTTTAATTGAAAAATCATGACATGTTTTTACAAAAATTGATTAACGAGTTTTTAAGCAAGTAAGTCATAGCTGATTTTGATGTGTGAATACTTGCAAGTTCTGCTAATACTTATAATGTTTTTCATTTGAATTAAACAATTATTAAAACAATAATTTATTAAATAAAAATATTTAATCATTATACAAAGACTAAATGTATTGTGAATTCTCTTATATAAATAATTTTATATTTAAAATATATTTTTTTATTTATTAAAATCCAATAACTTAACTTATTTACATAATATATAACATGAAATGAAAATACTTACACAAACTTTTAAGCATATAGTATTTTAACTAATATAAGGGTAAATATTGATGCTATCGTACCATTTGATCGCAGTGATGGTACTAGGAAATGGCCTATTTGCAGGAGGCTTTTTGTTTGATTAGAGAAACGAAATTGTGAATGCTTGCCCGATAGATTTGTCTATCGTTCCTGGTCAAGTCTGCACTAATCTTTTGAACGTGAGATCTGATGTGTCTGCCTTCCTCTTCCACCATTAATGTGCGAACAGCTTTACTGATGTCTTCCTTAGTAAAAGAACCATCCTCATTTCTCCTGACCTCTACCCCCAACTTCAGTTCCTGAGCTATGAGCTTAGCATTTATGCCCTGTTCGTGCTGCAGTGGAAGAGTCAGAAATGGCACCGCAAACCTCAATCCTTCAGACACTGAGGTCCACCCGCAATGAGTGAGGAACGCTCCTGCAGAAGAATGGGCGAGAATGTGCAACTGAGGCGCCCACTCCGTCACCAAAAGTCCTCTTCGTCGGGTTCGCCCCGCAAAGCCGTGGGGCAACGCAGCGGCCATCTGGTGGAGAAGAACAAAGAGAAATGGAAGCTCACTCTCTTCTAAGCCCAGCGCTAAGGCAGCGAGCTCCTGTGGGGTGAGAATACATTCACTGCCAAAGGAGACCACAACCACTGAACGGGGCTGCTGCGCATCCAGCCATGCCAAACAACGGTCATCTTCCGGTGGCGGCGTTAGATCGGGCATCTGTATCCCCACGGGAAGCACGGGCCTGCCAGTGATTCTTTGTAAATACTCCAAGTATTTGCCTTCTAATTCTGCGCACGTATTCAAGGCTATCACCCAGCTACCCTTAAAACACATGCTCCACCGCTCTGCCATGTTAACGTGCCCTTCCTTCTTTTGGAATACATCCATGTTTTTCCGGGCAACAAAAGATGATTCGCAGAGTTGCGCGGAGGGGAAGCCAGGCGGCGGCACTGTCAGATCTGGGGCTTCTGTGCTTTTCTCTACAATGGTGGCTTCTTGGCCTAGAAGGAAACTTGGACTAGCGGCAGACGTCATGACGAAAAATATGGTGGGAATGCCCAGTATGGCGGCATTGGCAGAAGCCCAGTACTGTGTCATATCGTGGATTACCAAATCCGGTGAAATCCTTCTCAACAGGGCTTCGAATGGCTTCTCCCACTCGTCCATGGCTTTGATAAGTAGCTCAAATGTGCCTCCTCGCTTCAAATCTGCAGTTGACTCAACGCCTACGGGCAGCCCGTCTACGGAGGGCAGTGGAAGCTCCAGCAGTTCGATTTCTGGGATGGGACGTAGCTGCGATATCTGCTGCTTAAGCCATCTGATATTGAGGGGAGCGGAGAGGAAGGAAATCTTGAGACCATGAGCACCCAATTTTTTGGCAAGCTCTAAGAAGGCTCTCATGTGGCTGTATGAAAGCCAAGGAACCATCAAAACATGGAGGTGCTTCTCTTCTTCCATACTCCTGAAATCAAAATGTATGTTCTCCATTGAAAACCGCTCGATCGCTTGTTTAAAAGGTATCAGATGACCCGGCATGATATCTCTATCGAGTGAAGATTGAGTATGAACCACACAAGCTACCCGTCAGTACAACGTACTCTTAAACCATTATTTTTGGTGGTTGTGTGGACTGGAGTTAATTGTTGTGATAGCATATTTAATCTTGTAATATATTTATATTATCAATAATTAGTTTAAAGTTAATACATTCTTCAATATATGAGAATCTATAAATATTATATAAAAAAAATAAAATGCATTCATTAAGAAATGAAATAAATGTTTTTTTTATCAAATAAAATATTTAGGGGAGAGGGCCCAATAGTCGTGTGGGGTCTAATAGTCGCGCACCCAATCGTAAATATAATACCCAATTGTCGTTTATATAATGTCCAATAGTTGTGATTTGACTATCCATAATTAAACAAAATGTATGCTTTTGATCTAAAAAGCAACCAATCATGTGATACCACATCAGCGCTCAACTACTCATGATGTAATGCACGAGAATTGGTCTCACTATTTTTTTGGGCCTTTTTGGACACCTTGACAAAAACGCATGCTGATGTGGCATCATATTTGATGATGTGGCCCTGAAACCTTGGTTATAAGCAGAGAACTTGCCAAGTAAGCTGGTGTAAAAAATTGGGAGTGATTTGAAATTTCGATGTAGGATAATTAGAAGCGCAAAGTTAAGGTGCACGACTACTAGACCCTCTCCCCTAACTATCCACTACAAGTGCAAGTATATTTAGCCGATAGACTATTGTGGGAGGGAAATCCCACCGGTTTGTCTGATGTCTGATGCCGAGAAAGTTCTCGGCATTCTTCGACGGGTGGGAGAGCAGGTGTAAATGCACCATTAATGAGGAATGGTGTGAAAGGAGAGCAGGTGTAATAGTGCCCCAATCATTAATGAGGAATACTACCCCGGGTTGCTTTCTGATTTGGATTTGATGTTTGATTGTGTGGACTGGCCGACAATTAAAGCGCGGGACTTAAGCGACGCCAATCCCCCACCTCCTCTGTTTCGTTACTGTGCTGATGACGTTACGCTGGATATGCACTTTCCGGACTGTCATTCTGGGGTCGGTAAATAAATGTTCTGCTTTTTTCTTCTTATCCTTGAGTTCAAGAGGCCAGTTTGGGGTCCATTTAGGTCGGTCATCTTGATTCAGTGGGATATTGATATTGTATTTGGTTGGGTTTTTTTCCTTCCAGGTCGGAAATAAACATAAGACCTTGGGGAGCGCTGCTCAGAGAAATCGTAAAGGGTGCGAAGAAGATTAAATGGAGAAACAGAGACCCCACGGCCTACTGGAAGGGCAATCCTTTTGTTGCTGATATCAGGAAGGATCTCTTGAAGTGTAATGCTTCTGAAGGTCAGGATTGGAATGCCCGCCTTTATATTCAGGTAAGTGACTTTCCTCTCCTTTCCTCTTTGTTTAATTAGGATTGCATTTCTACAGTCTAACCGTGTTTCTTATATGTTGCTCTACAGGACTGGTTGAAAGAAGGGTAAGAAGGTTATAAAAAATCTAAATTATCCGACCAGTGTGACCACAGGTGTGTATGATGTGTTTGGTTTCAATGTGGTATAGCTGGGTTTTTTGGTTCAATAATTTGCCCTTGATCAAGGAGCAGCAGAAAGCCCTTTTTTCGACTACTTTTTACAAATTCCCCACAAACTTTTCAGATGTAGGCCTAAGGCCCTATACAGAGTCCTTCCAAATTTGCTAGCAGGTGTAGCTCTTTTAATTTAGGAGCATTTTTGCAGAAAATGGTGTCATACACTGTAAAGTTTTTTCTTTTTATCCATTCAACTGGATTACATAGATATCTTTTTATGCATTCAACCGGATTACATAGATATTGGAATCTCTGCCCTTAAGTAGATTATATACATACATATCTTTTTATGCATTCAACAGGATAACATAGGTATTGGAATCTTTGCCCTTAAGTAGACTATATACACCAAACACCTATGCCAGAAGCTTCCTTCTGCTCAGTTGACACAAACAGAGGGATCCATTCGGTCAAAGTTACTTCACTTGAGTTTTGGATGGGTTTTCAACAATTTTTCTTGGGAGGAACATCATGGAAAGCAGTTGCTACACCTACTTTCTAAATGAGATTTTTAAATGTTTTTTTATTGTACTCTTGGTATGCAGGAGACACATAACTGAACTTGTATCCTCTCTTTGAAGATTACATTCTCACTATTAGGTCAATGAAATTAAACCTGTCTGCGGATAGCTTTTTAAGTACTGTGAACTATCTGAATTTTTGCACCTTTTTGCACTAAAAATGGGTCTCAAAGATTCTCTGTCATAAAATTCTCTTGGGTTTTAGAAATCTGCATTTAGTAGAAAAAATAAAACCCAATATAAAAAATCATTTGGCATACACTAGCTTTTGGTAAAAACTCCCAAAATTCAAAAGCTAAAGCCCCTCGGCTAAAGAAATCACTGCTCCAAAGTTTTAGCTCTCAAAATTCATGTTGCACTGCCTTCAGTTTCACTTCAATGAAAGTCGTTTAGTTATTTCCAAGAAAAAAAAAGTCCTCTCATCTCTGCCACTCATAGGAAATAAGAGAATAATAACACTATCTTGTATCCCCTATATCATGTTTTTGCCTACCTTTCATTAGTGCAATGTGGGTTCCCTTTTAAACATGATAATTTCTTTGGTAAATTTTATAAATTACTAGGTTTTCTATAAATTAAAGTGCCCTATATCCAGGGTTGGGGATTTTTCTAGGCTCGTTAGACTTGTGAGTTTCTCTGGTCTTGTGATTAAACTTATTTTGTCCACAGGAAACTCTAACCCTGGTAGCTCAAGATTATCAGGGTTTGCTTTTGTTCCAAGTGTGAATAGTGGCTTACTAAGCCTATCTTCAAATTATAAGTAGGAAGTCAGTATAATAGTCAGAAAGCAATTCCAATAAGATTTAACTTGAACTTCTCAATGCAAAAGATAGAACCAGGAGCTGTAACCTATTACCACCTGCTAGGAAAATAATAAGCTCAAAAAAACTATTGGGACAACCTCAGTGAAAATAAGCTCAATGGCACCCATGTTTAGACCTTGTTTATGTTTGTTTAGGAGCTGTTATATTCTTTACTTAATGCTTCTATTGTAATGGGGTATGTACGACACTATTGTTTTCAGGTACAAAATATATGTTGAGGGATCTGCATGGTCTGTGAGCTTGAAGAACATTCTGGACTGTGATTCCCCGACCCTCATGGTGAAACCGCAATACCATGACTTTTTCTCAAGGAGACTGATACCCATGGAGCATTACTGGCCAGTGGGACTTGACACAAAGTGTGAATCCATAAAGGTTGCAGTTGACTGGGGAAACAATCACACAAGTGAGGTATGGGTATTCTTATGTACAGACTAAGGAAAATAAAGCGAAAGCCCATTGGAGAGATTGTGTGTATGAGCTTCCTTTTTATTGTTGGGAGAATAAACATCCTGATACTTTTTGCAGCCTATCTGGCATTGGGTGTGCCAAGGACTGGGATTGTGTGGACTAACTTTCTTTTTCTGATCTTACAGGCAAAGGCCATAGGGAAGGCAGCTAGTGACTTCTTCAAGAACGAGGTGAACCTATCAAATGTGTATGATTATATGTTTCACCTTCTAAATGAGTATGCCAAGTTGTTGAGATACAAACCCTCGGCTCCTAAGGGAGCCAAGGAGATCTGTTCTACATCTATGTAGGCATGCAGGATGATGTTCAGATTTTAATTGAAGGTTTTTAAAGCCTTTACAACAAACCCATTGCAAACATATTCAACTGCCAAGGCATTTCCTTAAGCCACATTACGTCATCTATTTAGTCAAACCATTCACATAGGCTTTCACAGTTTGCATACAGGTTACCTTAAGAGCTTAAGAGTTTGAGGAGAGAGGTAGAACTTAATCTAACTCTTCCAGCAACAAAATTTACCCAAGTATACATAATTCAAAATGAAAAGTCATGCACAAGAACATGAACTGTCTAACAAGTTTTTGTTAAGGAAATTGAAGGCAGACATAAAATCCATGAATTGTTTAACAAAAGTCTCTAGAACGATAGATGACAACACCCAAACAATTAATTCACCTAAAATGATTATTCTCACCTACAGGAGTGGATAAAACACTAAGAACCTCATCGTCAACCACCAGATATTTATGATAGTACTTGTGGTTATTATATTTGATTTTGTTACATAAATTAAAATAAAAAATAACCAAATGTTAGTCAAAATGAATCTATTTTTGAACACATGAACTTATGAATGTTATATTAAAAAAAACATAAATACATTCATTAACAAATGAAATAAATGTATTTTTTGTCAAATAAAATATCATAACTATCCACTACAAGTATGGGTACATCATATTCTTAAACCATTATTTACTGTCTAAATTGATTCTAAAATTGTTAGTCGCTAGATTCTACGATCATAAAAGTCTAAAAAGATACAAGCTAAGATTAAGTGTGGAATATCTAGAGGCATTGTAATAATTTTATTCATTAATAGAACATATTCACATTATTATTTTAATATAATTTTTTTTTAAAAAATTATGTGTTATAGTTATTATTTAATTTTTATTTAAATTTATTTTTACATACATCTTTGATATATCAAAATGTAAATTAATGATATCGAGTTTCCACAATCCATAATGTTCTTTGCAATGGTTTCTGGTTTTGATTGTGTGAGAATGTTTGCATCAACGTTTCGGATCACACTCCATGATCCATCATCAGGATGAGAGCAATGCTAAAGGGGAGAATGAAAAATGTATTCAACTACTCATCTACCACTCCTAAATGAATCAACATTAGTACTTTGTTGTATATGTCATATGTAAGAGAATATAGTACAATTCATTACAAATAGAGTTTACTTTTGGAAATATAATAAAATATAATTTTAAAATATGTATAATCTAATGAGTAATTTGTCTTAACATATAGACAAAGCTATCAACATCAATACATGCTTATTGTTTAATAGAAAATATACAAGTGTACAACATGTGGTCCATAAGTTGTACAATCTAATGAGTGTACAACATGTAGTCCATTAGTTGTACAATTTTAAAGTTTGTATAATCTAATGAATAATTTGTCTTCACATATAGACAAAGCTATCAATATCAATACACACATGTTGTTTAATACAAAATATACAAGTGTACAACATGTGGTCTACAAGTAATTAATACTATGTGTTTGATTGTGTGTGTGGTTCACCATTTTGAAATTAAATCAAATAATTAATTCATCAAATTTTTAAATTTTCTTAGTATCAATCCACACCATCTCATCTCATCCAATAAAATTCTAAGATTTCAAGGCATTTGACATAGCTAGCATACAATATAATAGACCATTGTGATATCTTTTCTAAAGTGATAAAATAATACATGACATAGTAATGTGAAAAGAATAAATGATGCAACAATCAAACTTCAAATGAGAGTCTATTCAACCAAACCATTTAGGAAAAATAAACAAAGAGGCATTTTTTAAATGCTCTAAATCTACATAAAGTTTTCAAATTAAAAAATATAGAATAAGATACATTGAATAGTATGGCTTTCTAAATTAAATTACCTTAAAAATGTAGATGCACTTTTTCAATTAGAATGCCAATGCTTTGGTATTTTTAATGTGCAAATGGTTGTATAACGTACGATGTTAATTAGCAATAATCTATGCATGATAAAACTTAAGTAAAATTTGTAAGTTTTGTCCATAGATTTCCAAATCCTACTATTTTCACTAAAACTAAAAAAGGCTTCATCATTTTTCAACAATGTTTTAAGTACTTCTTACACCACTTTTTTCAGTCTCAAATGAGGCTACATGGAAAATTACCCCGAGTCAAATTACTAACTCACACTCAAGTTTCTCTCTCCCTTGTAAAATTATTCAATACATTGAATGTGGTTTATGAAAGCTAGTGGCATGCCCTAGCTGTTCTTTTATAAAGCTAATATTAAAGATTGAAAAAAAATTATATATTGACTTTTGCAAACTCATATGATAAGGGCCTTTTAAAGAAAAACTACTCTATTTATATATACTCCATTTCTATTATATAGAGTGAAAAGAAATCAATCATGATAACAATTTTTTTTTATCAAAGATATTAATAATTAATAGAGCTTACAATTGTAAAAATTATAAAGAAACAAATCACACATAATGATATACATCAAAAAATGCTAGAGAAATGAGAATTTCTAGCTTTCTAAGATACAAACTTAAGAAGAAATTATTTGATAAAGGCCTTTCAAAGAAAAACTACTCTATATCTATCATATATAGTGAGAAGAAATTAACATATAATAGTTCAAAGAAAAAATTATCAAGAAAGTAGTAATTGTTAGAACCTAGAATAGTTACAACTTATTTTTGAGCAAGTAAAAAGTGTAAAGAAGAAAAAATAACACGTAATGAATATACATTAAAAACATTAGAAA
This sequence comes from Sequoia sempervirens, assembly GCA_007258455.2. NCBI lineage: Eukaryota > Viridiplantae > Streptophyta > Pinopsida > Cupressales > Cupressaceae > Sequoia > Sequoia sempervirens. The sequence continues at coordinate 45,585 of VDFB02364264.1, forward strand.
TTTCAATCTTTCTAAGATACAAATTTAGAAAAACCTCATCTAATAGGGGCCTTCCAAATAAAAGCTACTCTATATCTATCACATATAGTGAGAAGAAATTAGCATAATGATAATGAAAAATTATCAAGATAGTAGTAATTGTTAAAGTATAGAATAGCTACAACTTGATACTTCACAAATAAATATTTTTAAAAAGA